>CM053783.1:214455052-214717552 GCA_028749045.1 Cupressus sempervirens
TCTTAGATGGAGCATTTGTGGACTTTATTTCTTACTATATTTTAACATAATATGATATGGTAGGTATCCCACTCTTAGATGGATGGTTTATTCATGTGTTAATATCATGTGGTCTCTATAATTTTCTTATAAAAAAGATTTCTATCAAAGGAAATATCTCTAAACCAAATTATGAGGGAGCTAAGGTTGTTAAAAATAATTTTAATAACTCACATTTCCATGAAGAGATTATTTAATTAACCACGAATAAAACTAACGAGTTAAAAGTTGCCTCTATTGAAAAAAAGTTGAGTTCAAAACCCATACCACTAAAATATTATATATTATTAGGGAGGAGGAAGAAGAGAAGATTAATGGGAGAAAGATGAGAAAAAAAATTGGTATAAGGATATTTGTGAGAACAGATAAGGAAATCTCTATTGCCAAATAGAAACAAGAAATTAATGATCCACTATCAAAAACTAATCTTCTCCATTAAAATATCTCAATGGATGTATCCCCACAACAATGAAGTAATTCTTGAGGAAAATGAGGAAAATCATGAAGAGTATTAGGCTGAGGAAAAAATAGAATGTCAAACTACTAATGAGGAACATCTAGGTAAAGAAGTAGTCAAGAGTATTGAGGACAATGAGGAAGAAGAAAGTTAAAAGGAAGGAGATGTTGAGAGATGGAAGAATCTAATTATGAAATAGGTTGCTTACTAACCAACAAATGCTTGGGAATAATGCTAGGGGACAACATGGGTATTGTTCTCTTATTTCTTTGGTTGTTTGGTTATATGTTTTATTGATAGAGCTATATGATAAAGAGGAGAATGCCAATATTGAAGAGTATAGGAAGAAAAAATATGTTGAAATTCAAAACATTCTTGTATTTATCCTATAATAATACATAAATAAAGCTTAAGCCTAATATTACAAAGTTGAAAAAAAAAAAAAGGTAGATGGAGACAAAAATCGCAAGGATTATGGAGCCAAAAGTAAATAATATCCTAATGAAATGAAGAAGATAATCATGTCAATGTTTGGGAGGAGGTCATAGAATACCTAACTAGAAATTGGAACCTCATAAAATTATTTTTCTTTTAAAAAATGTGGTGACTTTTTTTACTATTGTTATAATTATTCTTTCTTACAATATTTGTTAATTTAATTATGTTTGTGATCATCTATTTTTCTTAGTTTATTCTTTTTTATATTTATTTTTGACAAACTTGAGATTTTAATGGGTTATTTATTTCCTCATTTTTGGATTATGACCCTTTCAATTCTTAGTTTCTTTTATTGTAGTAAAATAATTTTTTGAAGAGTCCAAAAAACCCTTTACAAAAAGAAAATCACATTAATAGAGGATAGCGAAATAAATTGTTGAAGGAAGACAACATAAAAACACCAAGGCCCCATTTTGTTGTAGGAAGATGAGTGTGAAAACTGGGTTACGAGGGCAAGAACTAGGTTTTGGAGATTTTCACAAGCATTTGGTTCATCAAATTCAAAACCTAATTTCAGCTTTTGTCTTCCATTTTTGAAAAAAAATTGGAAGATGTATCTTCCAAGAAATAGGTGGAATTCAAAAGGAAAACCTAGTTATTGCAGATTATGAAGTCCTTTAAATAAAACTGTCACATCTGCGAAAATTATGGTTAGGTTTTTGGAAGATGAAAGGGGCATTTTGGAAGGTGAGGTGATATTGTTCTTCGACGAGTTTTTGGGGTTTCTGGTGTCATTTTTGTTTGGCAAGTTTGGGGTTTCTCTAGCTATTTATTTGGATTCTTCTTGGCCAACAAATGTGGCTATGGGGTTTGTCTAGCTTTGGACAATAGTGGCATCTTTTTCTGGTTCTCTTCTCCCATCCACCTTTGTATTTTTTGGTTGTTTGTTCAAAAATGAGTTCCAATATGTGCTCATGTCATTACTTCTAATTACTTGTATATATCATAGTTAAAGCTCCAATTATCTGTACCAATAGCAATGAAATGTCCATCCATAACAATAGTTTATGAGGTCATCTATAACAATAGTTTACGAGGTCATAAAATATGTATAGATCAACTCATTGTAGATCAAGTATGAACAACTAAACTATGTAACAGTTTGGTGCTATAATGAGTTCCAGTTTAGTGCTATGAGAGATCAATGCAATGCCACTAAATAGGGAAAAGTTATAAACTATGTATGGATCAACTATCTATACATACTTTGTGTACACATAGTTTATGAGGTCATAAGCTATGTATAGATCAATGCAATTCCATTAAACACAACCAACTTATAAACTATGTATGGATCAACTCAATGGCTCTGTTTCTATCTTTTTAGAAAAATAATTAATATATGTTGTTAACAGTTTATTTCGAATCTACTTAGCCAAATAGTCAATATGTGCTCAGTAATAAGATCAATGAAAATCATGTCAATGAAATGAGCAACTAAACTATATATAGATCAATGTAGAGATAAACCCTATTTCCACATGCAAACACTGCTCCTTTTCATCTTCTAAAAGATGAACAGTTTTGATGAACTCGACAGTTTATTAAAATGCATTCATAAAAACCCAAATTTGGGTTATAATTTGTACTTGTGTGTGTGTGTGTGTGTAGAAATTCTAGTTTATTATTTGGCTCTATTTATGACCTCATAAAGTATTTCTATAGTTGTACATTTCATTGATATTGCTACAAATAATCAAAACTTTAACTATGATATATACATACTTGATCTATCCATGCTTGACATTGATCAATACATAGTTTAGTTGTTCATTTCCTTGACATTGGCATCACTAGTATTTGAAGAAATTCTAGTTTATGAGTTGGCTTTGTTTAATGGTATTGCATTCATCTCTCACAACACTAAAGTGGAACCCATTATTGAGCACATATTGAATATTTCACTAAGTAGACTGGCAAAAAACTATTACATAGTCCCGTTGTTCATTTTATTGGCATTGGCATGATTGGCATCTAAAGTAATTCTTGTTTATGAGTTGCCTATGTTTAATGGTATTGCATGGATCTATACATATTTGATCTATCCATAGTTTATGACCTCATAAAGTATTGATATAGCTAAACATTTCTTTGCTATTGGAGGAGATGATGAACTATTATAGTATAGCATTATTTGCAGATGAACTATGTATAGATAATAGCCAAGATTGACATGGATCTATGCATACTTGATCTATCCATAGTTTACTTATTCATTCCATTGGCATGATTGGCATTGTTCAATACATAGTTTAGTTTTTGATTTCATTGGCATTTTAATGGTGTGTTTTCATGTTGTGTTTTTATATTTAATGATGTGTTTTTACACAACCATTTATATCACAACACTAAATTGGAACTCATTATAGCACTAAATTGTTACACAATTTAGTACATTTCATTGGTATTGGCATGTCTGGCATCTAAAGTAATTCTAGCTTATTACTTGGCTATGTTAAGTAGTATTGCATTGATCTCTCATCACACTAAACTGGAACTCATTACAGCAACAAACTAGTACATAGTTTAGTTGCTCATTTCATTGGCATTGGCATGATTGATCTCTCACTGTACTAAACTAGAACTCATTACAACAACAAATTGTTACATAGTTTAGTTTTTCATTTGATTTCATTGTCATTGGTATGATTGGCATCTACAATAATTCTAGTTTATGATTTGGCCCTATTTAGTGGTATTGCATTGATCTCTCACCCCACTAAATTGGAACTAATTACAACAACAAACTATTACATTGTTTAGTTATTAATTTCATTGGCATTGGCATGATTGACATCTGAAGTAATTCCAATTTATGACTTGGCCCTGATTAGTGCTATTGCATTGATCTCTCACTACACTAAACTAGAACTCATTATAGCAATAAACTATTACATAGTTTAGTTTTTCATTTCATTGGCATTGGCATGGTTGGCATTTGAAGTTATTCCAACTAGTGAGTTGGCTCTGTGTAGGGGTATTTCATTGAATCAATGACAACAATAAATTGGAACTCAGTACAGCACTAAATTGTTACATAGTTTAGTTGTTTGTTTCATTGGCATTAGCATGATTGGCATTTGAAGTAATTCCAGTTGGTGAGTTACCTTTGTTTAATGGTATTGCATCGATCTATGACATCACTAAACTAGAACTCATTTTTAATTAGAGATATAATTGAACTATACTTACATGGAATACACTGAGTAGCAAATGATGAATTCTCAATTGTAGAACTTGAGAGCATATGCTGATAGAAATGTGTTTTGGTATCTGATTGTATAGTTCATAATTATGTCCCATGTTATATCTATAAGACCTAATTTTCTTTGATATGTTTTTATTTTGTGTCTTCTTGTCCCTTTTTAATTTCCTATGTATGTTCTTGCTAACAATATTATCAAAAGTATTGAGAAAGTGCTTTTTTGTTGTGGTTTTTTGGTACATGATTGTATAGTTCATGATTTTGTCCCATGTTATATGTATATTCCTAATTTTCTTGGATATTTTTTTATTTCTTTTCTTTTTCTCCCTATTTTATTTCCTATGTATGTGTTTCTTGATATGATTGTCAATGGTATTAACAAAGTGTCTTTCTTTTGTGTTTTCCTAATTGATCCTAATTTGCTAATATTGTGAGACAACAAATGTTGATAGAAAAATGAGCTATTTGATGATTTTTTACTATTCATGTTTGTAAACGATCAATATTTCTAATGCTACTCCTTGGTGTATTCCATTAAAAAAATAGGTTTTACTTCTTCAAGCATTTTTAGTTTGTATATGCAAGATTGATCATCTAGCAATACAAATAGTAATGGGAAGATTAAGTAGCATATGAGAGGGTTTCTCGTTGGATGTGGGCCACAAGGGTGTAGAGCATAGATTTCCCTACATTTTGTATATTTAACAGTTTGTTTTCACACCACAATTTAGATCATGGATATTCTTCTTTCCAATCAGTTCATGGATATTGCTTGTGTAGATTGTGGATTTCCCCGCATTTTAATATTAAAGGGTGTGTTTTCACACCACCATTCATATCATAGATATTTTACTTTACCATCAGTTCATGGATATTGTTTTTCTATCTTCTATCTCATGCTACATATGTTAATTTGAATTATTAATCAGATTCATAATTTGAACATATTTGGAACACTAGTGTTTTGTACTTTTTGGCTAGAATCACATTGTTATTTGAATGTTGGTATCTATTTATAATACTTGTGTTTCATAATAAAATAAGGTAAAAGAACAAACTTTTTTCACCATTTTGTAAAGGAAAAGGCTAACAAAAGTGTAACTGTTCACTTTCAATGACATAAAACTAGTATTATTATTTATAACTTGAAAATGAAGTAAATTAATGAAATGTGTAGAAGTGGATGAAATATAGGATTATAAATTTTAATAATTATTTGGAATACAAATTTATATATTTTCTTAAATTTTATAGATTTTTTTAGTTCTTGAAAAAGAATGAAAATTAGGGGTCTAGTTCCCACCACAAAACTATATGGAAATAAATGTATTTCCCTTTGAGATTAGACTATGTCATAGATAACATATATAGCTAGAACAATAAAATAAAAAATGGCTTTGGGCTTATATTTTCTCTTTTATAATGATTCAAATTTTAACTCACATGACAATGATAATTTTCATCTCCCACCACATTTTTCAAAACAAATCTATTCTAACTAGAAGAAAAAATATTCATTCTAGAAGAAAATTCTCTCCTTTATAATGTCCTATAATTTTATTTTATTTTTTATATCATTTAATAATTTTTTCTTTCTCAAAATAGAAATTTTTTTGAGTGTTAAAATATGTGCTTGTAGAATTTTTTAATTACAATATACTATATCTAATTAAATATTGTAAACTCTATATGAGAATATTTTTGACTTTGAGCTCTATAAAATGGTGTTTATATGTTATTAAAAAAATATCATGAAAAATAATAAGAGTTATTGAAATATTAGTAATCTAAAATAATTTTATTTCTTTAGTAATTGGATATAAATTACTATAAAACATGCATTTAATAGACATTTCCAATTGGAAAAGTGTGAGACCGTATATAACTTAGCTAAAATCAATTTATCTAGATCACATGTTTCAACAAAATTAATTTTTAGATAGAAATACTCAAATTTAGTCGTTCTGATAAGTTAGCCTGAAAGGTGACACGACTTTGTACTTTTACCCAATAAGATTTTAAAAATCTACATTAAAATCCAATTCTAATTCAAAAATGAACAACCAAATGCAAGAAATGGTTTTTCCCAGTTATATTCCATTCCATTACCAATTTCTAAATTGGCAAGCAAATGCAGAAGATGGATTTGTATATTCATCTTCTGTGTCAACCAAATAGTCCAACTATCTTCCCAAAACAAAAAACCAAGTTTTCAAAAACCTATTTATGAGATAATAAAGTTTTGAGCCAAATTCCTCTTCTCCTATCAAATGAGGCCTAAGAGACCAAAATAGAGTACAAGCCCCACCTACACTAATAGAAAATAATAATAATTTTGAAGACCAAAAAAATAACTCAACATGGATTTGGACAACAATGTTAAGGAGTCAATTGTTAAAGATGGTCCTAGAAAAAGAACAAGTTAAAGCTCAACAAGAAATCAATCGCCTCTTCCAAATCCATGAAGCAGTTGCAAGATACTATGGAGGAGATAACTACAATAAGGAATAAAAATATTAAGGATCTTAAGGTGATTTTTTTTTGTCCTTTGATGTTGGGGGTGGCCTATTGTACCTCTTATTTTTTTTTTGGTTGTGTTGGTCTTGTCAATTTTTTGACTACTAGGTGAGTAGTTAGTTATATTTGTTTGCTAGTGCAGTACTAACATTATAATTCTTATATTGATTATCTTTATGTAATATTTTGTTAGGGGTTTTTGGCTCCCCATGTGAAACTTATTTTTATTTTTATTTTAAAAAAACTAATAATTTGTCAAAAAAAATCAGCCTTAACACTTATATAGATAGCATTTTCATTACTATCCATTAGATCATAAGTATATGAGTCAAGGTCAACTTGCATTTTACATGACCATGGGTTCTAGCCAAGAGCCATTTCCTTAGAAACTAGGATAATTTTTTTGATCATGAGGATTACTTTTATTATGATCACACATAGTGACATTAGAAGTCACTATTTTGCATATTTTCATTATACTGCCTTTTAGGGATTCACCTTTATCATTTAACATTATGAGAATATTAGAGATACATTGTATTGTTATCTCTTTAATTCTAAGAACTTCTCTAAAACTTTTATGAGACCAGCCTATATTATTTTCTAGCACTCTGATTTATACTTCTTTATCTATTTTATTTTCTTATAATCTTTTCTAGCACTCTAATTTATACTTCTTTATCTATTCTATTTTTTTCACATCTATGACCACAACTTGAATGAAGGAAAAAAATTATTCAAGTTTTTAGTGTATAATCCTTGGCTCATAATGTATTATTAATCATTCACCTTCCCATTTAGTGTATTAATTTATTTTTTAGAACAATTAATTTAGACAACGATCAATTAAATAACTTATTAATCATTCACCTTCCCATTTAGTGTATTAATTTATTTTTTAGAACAATTAATTTAGACAACAATCAATTAAATAACTTATTGAATGCTTGACCCATATTTAGTAACTACCAACATGTAAATCATTTTAAGAAAGAAATATTATTCTAGATATTCGATAGACTTTTTCTTTATTTTTACCATCAGTTCAAAGTCGTAATTCATATCCATCTTCTAAGGGTGCACCATATTCCCTAGAATACCACCTTGATTACCCATCCCTATGACTTTTCCTACCATCTCCTCAAGGAAATAATTATTAGAATATTTCATGATGATGGGGTCATGACACACATATTCTTCATTAATCTAATTTTGAGAGGATCTCTTCCCTTTATTCACCTTTTGGATATTTTCCCACATTTGAGATTAGAAAATTCTCCCCTTTGGAGGGTAGTTTGTTTAGAAAAAAATGGTGGGTTTGAAGCATTTGTAATAAAGAACATGAAAACTTGGTTCTTTATTAAAGTGGGCGTCATCTAGGATAGTAAGCATATTTTATTAATACATATACATTTTTTTGAAATTTTATTTAATGATTAGACTCTGAAGATTTTATAGGGATGGATAAAAAGCATCGTGTACTTAATAAAGAGAAGAATAAGACCTTTATAAGGGATTAATGGGTTTTGGCTTATCCAATCCTCAATGATTCTATAATCAAGAAAATATAGTAGGTTGAAGGGCATGAGAATTAGCTTATTATGCCCAAAATAATTCAATAACATCAACTAAAAACTAAAAAATCTATGTTATTTTTTTTCTAATGTCATATAGCTAATAATAAGTTTTCCATCTCCACCCAAAAGGATTTGATGTTTTCATATGAGATAGAAAAAACTTGTGATCACTTGCTTCAACATTTCACTTTTATATTCTTTGAGGATAATTTTGAATCATTCATTAGATGGCTTGTAGTATTTATATACTATTTTTAATTTAATAAACATGTAATATACTAAATCGAAGACTAGTGATGAGGGAACAACCCAAGACAAAATGAACACAAGAGGAAAATGTGAATTTTATTATTAGAAATAATATGCTATTAAATTAAATAAAGTGAAAATAGAATCCACCACATGCCTTATGGGCTTACAATATTATCAAAATTTAGAGAAAAACCATTCTCACGGTACCTTCACCCATAGTTCGCAAAAAATGCCTTTACAATGCAAGAAATGACCTTAAGTAACCCAAATTAGATTTATGGTTAGGAATAAATTTTAGAATATGTTATTTAGCATCCACTACCAAAGTAGAAGGTTCTAGATGGAACGCCAAAAGTTGGTGCAAAATTAGAAGAATCTAGAAATGATAGTCCAACTTTCAGGAGGCATAACTTTGATGCAAGACTCCAATTGACTAATCATTTACATTTTTAGAAATCTCTTCAAGTAATCTATAGCAATATGGGGAGGCTTTACAAATCTCCCATTTTTAGGCCTGTAGGAGGCCATTTAGTGCCTCTAATATGACTTTGAAGCACTCTTAGGGGGTCTCCATGCAACTTAAAACTGTAATAACTTTCAAACCATAAAGCCTTTTGACCTGATTCTTCTTCTGGAATACTTTAAATTACAAGTATAATCATTGCTCCACCTTACACCCTGAAACTAATCATAATTATGGCTCAATTACAAAATAACATATTTTTTACACTAGTACATATCTCAAGGTGCTCAAAAACACTAACCCATAAAAATAATAGTGGAACTATCAGAGTTGTAATCTCTATTTGGACCAAATGGGTATCCATAAATACACACACCTTAAATAAAAAATAACACTAAGCATATTTTTGGGTGATGCAAGATTTCCCTTACACCACTTGATGCTTCTACATCAAACACCAATGGCAAATTGAAAAGTGACCCTATCCCTTTATAGCTAGTAGAGGTAAACCCAAATGGGCAACCTTTGTCTTGGATAAACAAGTCATATTGTCCAATGGTCATCCTTCCACTTCACTAGTTACTCCTCATACTGCATATTTATGGTTCTTTGGCCTACACAACTATCCAAAATTTCTTCAATCTCCTCCTTCTTAGAAGTAGGAATGGGACATGGCTCTAGAATCATCTCCTCCTCTACACCATCATCGTGATATTCTATTAAGTCTACAATATTGAAAACATGGGAAATATGGATCTCATCTGGCAACTCCACTTCATATGCATTTCCTGAATCATGTTTCTCCAAAATATTGCAGGCCCAAATTTCTTCATCTTGAGATTGTTGTAGGTGCCAGTGGAAATCATTCCTTCCTCACATACACCATAACTAGATCCCCAACTTGGAACTCCTTATGTCTCCTCTTTTGAACTTTTTTAGGCTAACACTACAGGTTCATCTTGGTAATATGTGCATGCACCTCTTAATGTAGGTTTTTGACATATTCAACAAAGTCTTCTAGCTCAACACTAGTCCTCTCTCCTTGCTCCATCTTCCTCAACTTTCATACAATCCTTAGACTACTCCCACACATAATTTGGAATGGTGATCTACTAGTACTTCTATTCAGAGAATTATTATAAAATAATTCCACTTGTGGTAGAATCAAATCTCATCCCTTGGGCTTATCTCCTACTAAACATCTCAACAAATTACGCAAACTTGTATTCACCACTTATGTTTGTCCATTAGCCCATGAACGATGTCCAGAATTAAACTTCAATTTTTTCTTCAACTTCTTCCTCAAAGTCCTCCAAAAATACTCAACAGATTTAGTATCTTTGTCATAAATAAGACTTTTTGGGAGACCATGTAGCCTCACCACCTCTCAGAGAAACAAATTTGCAATATGCACTGCATCATGAGCCTTGTGGCATGGAATGAATTGTGCCATCTTAGAGAAGCTATCAACAACCAAAAATATTGAGTTATTACCCTTTATATCCTTGGAAACCCAAGAACAAAATCCATACTTATGTCCTACTAGGGCTTTGATGAATAGGAAATGACTAATAGAGTCTAGTACTCTAACTAACTCATTTGGTGGTTTGACATACTGGACAACTCTACACAAACTTTTTTACATTCTGTGTGAATTGAGCCCAAAAATAATACTCACTAAGAAGGAATAGGGTTGTTCTAGCCACCAATAGGGCTATCTTGAACCTTGTCTTTACTGTTTGTATCCGCATCCTCCAACTCCCCATAATTTCTCGTAGTCACCTTCCCTTTAGGTCTAGGAGTAACTTTCTTCTCAGTATTCTCAGTGCAGTAATTTTCTCTCAGACTCTAACTAGTCCTAAGGATTTTTTTCTTACCCATAAGTCTGACACTATCCACATCTAGGACCTCAATCTTTTCAATTTTAATCTCCTTAAGGGTGGAGAGGGGACCTTTGTCATCTAGGGGATGGTTGGAATATGAAGATGCTTGGGGAGTAGAAGAGTCTTTAAGAGGGGAGGGGGCCATTTATTGCACCTAAGGGTTAAGGGCCTTATGAAATTTATAGAGATAAAACATAAGAGCTTGTATAGGTCTTTCTCTCATCTTTGTTCTTACACACATTCCACACACAAGCTTTAGTAGAGTGTAACAATAGATGAGAAAAATATATAATTTCTCAATTCCTAAAGTAATTAAGGATAGAAAAGTAATATTAATGGAGGACCTTAAACCTATCTTCAAGCGTAATGTAGCTCACAAGAGTGTTGTAGACCATGTACCAAGGCTTTGCAAATTTTTCACAAGAAAACCTATAACGTAAGCATTTAGGTTCCTATCCCAGTCAAAAGAATTTTCTCAAAGTTTCTTTATCTGTAACCCTGGCCTATTTCCTCCAATTCTTCCTTTCTAGGGATAGCCCACTGGATTTATAATGAACTTTGCACTAAATTCAAATGAGACAACATTAATAGTCCCCCATCGATTGTTGCAAGAGTCGATGATTGAATGGAGACCCTTTTCTTGTTGTCTTCAATGCATTCCATAAAAGGAATCGAACCCTATTCACATAGATAAGTCCAATAAAATTTGTCCTTCTGATTAGAGTCCTCAATCCTTGGTGGCTTGATCATGAGTAGTGTTACTCTCCATTTTTGTGTTGTTTAAAATTTCTAACATACTCATAGCTCTAAGAGATCACCTTTTCTCAATTGACAACAAATCACAATAATAATTAGGGCACTAATACTATGGTAACACTTGGTTTTATCACAGGTAAAAAAGGAATAAAATATTTTCTCCACTTGCCAATTCATGCCAATTTTGTAGCCATACAACAAATGAGGAATACTTGAGGCCTTTGAAAATTGGAAAGTCGCATCCTTTGTGATTGTTAAGGATCACTCCATATCCTACCTAGGGCTTTGGATGTGTCCTTACCATGATGAAGCATAGTTAAAGCACTTATTGAAATGACAACCCATTTTAAAATCACCAATGTATAAACATTCGTAAGGGTAGGTGCCAACTCAACTCTACCACCCACATACGAAAAATTTGAAAACACCATCATAACAATAAATGTTTATCTTTTTGCACTAGTGATAATGTCAGCATCGAAAGTTCATACTCCATTTTCCAAACCCGTCGATTTATGACACTAAAGTAGTGAAGTATATAATTGTTGATGTAAAGAAGTTAAAATAGGGCATGCAAATTCTAATCTTGAAAAAGTGAAGCAAACACTTTTAGCTATTACCACAGTCAATTGTTAGCCAATAAGTTTGATGTTTGCTTTAGAGATTTGTTAGAGGAAGCATAAGAGTTACATCATTTTGTGGATTCATGGATGATGTCATTTTTAGACATAGTAGGAGGATGACACTAACCAACACACTCGTGACATGTTGAGCCTAAATTTTGGTTGCCCATTTCTCTTTGAGACTCATTTCCAAATGTATATCCATTATTTGGTATATAGCTCTCTATTCATGTCAGTCAATGTGTAATTTTGTTTTTTTAAATTTCTCCATGTTGTTTCAAATCAATTTTATTCAATCCATACAAAAGGCCGATAATTTTCACCCAATTTCTACCCAACTCTTTTCTATTTTAATTGATTTGAAGCTAGATCAAGTAATTTCCATTCTCCAATATGAAATGATGTGAATAGATTTTTTCTATATTATTCTAGTAGAATTTTCATTCTCTAATATGAAATGATGTGAATAGAATTTTTCTATATTATTGTAGTAGATGTTATTCCTTGTCTTGTAATAGTATTTGTTCATCACATAATTATATAGAATCTATTCACTTTAGCATATTTTTTTAACTAGGATTATATGGTAGAATTCATGAAGCTTGACCACATACTAAGATTAACATGCACAAATTTCTATAATCAGTCATAGTAGAGAGATGCATATTCTAGATTCAATTGTGTGCCATATTTTTGCATCAATGTTTTAGAAAGAGATAGAGTAGACAAAAATGAGTGTGATTTGAAACTTGGATGCAAAAATATGACACACAATCGAATTGGGAATATGCATCTCTCCACATACTATGAATTTAATATAAGAATAATCATATAGCACGAAGGCACAATTTAAATAAGTCAATAGAAGCATAAGTTAATGAAAACTTGATTAGAATGTATGAAACATATTAGCATACGTGAAAATTAATGTTGCCTCTTAAAAATGAAGGCATACTTGGATGATTATCTCACATATTAGTTGGCATGGTTACAACTCTAGACAAGCTTTTTCTAATAACAAATATAATGGCAAGCTTCTTTCCATTATTCTTATAGCAATCCAACTATATATAAAATCTGTATCTATCTTTACTGAAAATTTCCTTCAGCGCATGTAAATGTTTGATATCGTTACAATCATTTGTCATCATCTGCCAACGTCAAGCATGCTGTAGCTATATTCCATAGACGAGCGAGGCTCATTTATAGCTTCCGTTGAATAATCGGACTTCATTATATCCATGGCTTCTTTTATATGTCTTACAATATCGATTATGGTCGGCCTTTTGGATCCTTCAGTCTGAATCCACTTAAGCGACAGATTAAACACATGACAGAGAGAGTTCATGTCGATGTCGGACATACACAGCTTTTGGTCAATGATGTTTGGCAATACACCACCATAGTCGTCGCTCCCCTCGACAAGTAGCATTACCTGATATTTTACAGTTTTAACAAATTAGACTAATTTTTGTAGCGCTACAGATTCATTGTATTAAACCAATTGGTAGATGTTGAGTGCTACTCATTTAAAATCTAACCCATTTCAAAAGGCTCAGCTCTTCTTCACATAGATCTGGATCAATCGCTTTTCTCCCGCATATAATCTCCAACAAAACTACTCCAAAGTTATACACATCGCTTCTCTCTGTTAACTTACTCGTATGAAAATACCTATAAATAACAAAAGAAAATATTTAATCAATTTATGATTATGATTTAACTTGAACAAAAGTTGGGGAACAAAATTTAGAGAGACTGAATGTGTAAATCATCATACTCTGGATTACTTTCAAGTTCCTTTGACTGTTGTTGTTATGTGACTTGAGATTACTTCATCGCCAATGACTTTTGAGAGACCAAAATCCACCATTTTTGCCCGGAGTTTTTTTCCACCAAGGGCTAGCTAAGCACATTAGTCGAATGCTACTCCTAGTGGATAAAGAGCCTGGATGAGGGAGTAATCACGAGTAACTGTATCTGAAGTGAATATGCCTATTTTATTGATGAAACATAATAATTCTCCTACCGTAGAGGCGGTCATTAAGAGATCCTCCGCACATATGTTCATATAGAAGCATAACTTCTTCTGACTCGTTGCAGTACCCAATCAAGCGAACTAAATTCTTGTGGTGCACTCGAGAAAGAAGATTTATCTGACCACCAACAATATTTGGCCAAGAAATATTATAATGAACATCATTGACAGAAATATTACCTCATTTAAAAATTCTGTCATTCCTTGTTTTGAGGAGGATAGCAGCTTTACAGCCAAATTAAACACTTCCGAAACCGCCCTCTCCAATCTTTTGGCTGAAATTGGACGTGGCTGTCTTCATCTCCTTCAGACTGAATGAACTGCAACTCGAGGGTTTTGCTACCATGTTCCGTATCAAACCTGCATTTGTTTTTTTAATTTGCAAAACAATCTACATGAGGTAATTCGAGCTATGCTTCAAAAAAACTAATGAGAATTTAGGTTTTGGGTGAGCATTGACAAATCTCTCGTACTTAGTTGGTGACTATTCATCTGATTTTTTTGCTTCAAGTTTTTTCTTCGTCTGTACATAGTGACTGATATCAACACCAGCAAACACCCAACGACTAGAGAACCTATAGCTGATACAACTAGAATCTTAATTTTGTCATTCTTGGATTGGCAGTGATTTCCATTTTGGCAAAGATTCTGATTCCCATTGTACCTGGAGCAGAAATTGTACATAAGCCCGAGTCAGCGTTCTACTGTTAAATCGTGTGCTGGAAAATGCCCAAATCTAAGTTTCAAACTCGGAAAAACATAAAACAGAGAGTTGAGATTACCTAAGGTCCAGTAATCCATTACGCAGAAGCCCTTCGGGAACAGTTCCGCTAAAGTTGTTATTCTCTAAATTTCTGGCAGACAAAGATAAAGCACATACTTGAAACACAAATTTACTTTCAATATTATTATAGTGCAAATGTAAGCTGGTTCAAGAATTTAAATAACACACAGTTCCTTCAAGTATTTCAATCTCGACAGACAGTCTGGGATGGCACCGCTAAAATTGTTGTTTTGAAGTCGCCTGAAGATGCCACTGAAAGAGTTCAGTTCATTTCAAACAATTATTGACATCCAGTGAATATCAAAATTTCAAAATATATGTAACGGATAAGATCATCGGTTCGACTCCACTTACAGTATCTCCAGTCTTCCTAATTTGTACAAATCTGGTAAATGTCCTGAGATATGGTTGTCCTGGATGGAACTGTTCCAAGCAAAAGATAGAAAAAGCAGGACCAGTTGTAACAATACAGTAAACGATTGAGAAAAAGGATAGGCGATAGTAGAAAAGTTCTCACATGCTTCTCAGTTCTATCAAGTCGTTGATATGATTTGGAAGAGATCCTGACAGATTCCTTCCCGATAGATCACTATCCCAAACGAATTGTTATCAATTTTCTGTAAACAACACTCCTGGCATAACAAAAAATATAACTTAAATTACATTTTTCAACTTACATTTCTACTACTCTGACTGCAAGGCTTGTGTTTCAATTGATTCCATTCCACGAAACAGCGAAGCAAGGATCGGATATTGTTACCTGGTCATCAAAATGCCTCAATTTTGACCTTGTTGATCTTATGGTTATGTATGAAATATGTCTCATTTTGATCATTGAAATGATTATTTTATATCTAAGTTTTTGTGAATTTCTGAATCGTCATATCTCCGGCTCGCTCCCAGCTCAGCCCAGCACTTAAAATTTTTAAAATCCAACTTCTGAACCCCAAGTTATCGCAGGTTAATGGAGAAACTCAAACTACGCGTTTTCAAGTTTATCATTAACCATTAACCTCTCAAATAGGTTAATAATAACTTCCGAGGTTCATTAACCTCTTCAAAAACACATATCCATTAACCTCTCAAAAAGATTAATGATAAGATTCAAATTGTATATTTTGGAGGAGGTTAATTAACCTCTTCAAAAACACGTATTCATTAACCTCTTTGTTTAGCTGATTAAGGTTAAGAACTGGAAGTAACATCATCTAAAAAACGCTAAGTGCCGAGGAAAGATTTATGCTTATTATCATCCTTGAAAATAAATTCAAGTACCCAAAGCGGTGAATCATGAAACCCATTTGTCATCACGGAAATAACATTCGCATTGGCGATAGGATTTCACATAACATGAACACGAGAGGGGAGGCCAAGCCAATTCACAGGTAGATAGGCATTCAACATGATCACATCCAAATTGATGTATTTGCATTCAAAGTGCAGCAGAATGGATGACATAGGCCAGGTGTTTGACAAAATGCTCAATCGAAATGTGCAGCTTTGGGCTGGTATGACCCAGGAGTTCATGAATTATAGCCAAGTGGAGGTCAAGCAATTTCACAGAGAGAAGCACTTTAATCAAGATGTGTGTCTTAATTCCAAATTGATCTTTTCATATGCTAAATGCAGGAGAATGGAGGATGCATGCCCAGTGTTGAACGAAATGCCTGAGCGAAATAGGCAACATTGGACTAGCATGACTAGTGGGTATGTGAATCACGGGCAGGCGAAAGTAGGTTTTGATATTTATTTGGAAATGCAGAAGTCTAGCATCTATCTAGACGATTTTACTTTTCCTTGTGTACTTAAAGCATGTCCCAATTTATCAGCTTTACGACTTGGCAAGGTTATGCCCAGCTTGGCAATGGTGACGAGGCAGACAAATTAATTCTAAGCATGCAAACCAGATGTTTGAATCCAAATGTGACATCATGGAATACCATTATTGCAGCGTCTGTGCAGAAGGGGAAGGTGAACGAGACATCAAAGATATTTAGACAAATGCAGGTGGCAGGCATCAGGGCAAACACGGTTACATGGAATGAAATGATTGCAGGGTATGCTGAAAATCGTCACTCCAAAGATGTAATGACTCTCTTTACTCGGATGAAACTGATGGATGTCAAACCCAATTCGATCACCATGGTGAATCTGCTTTCAGCATGTTCAGTTTTAAGAGATCTTAAACTAGGCATGTGGATTCATAATTACATCATTAGAAGTGGGTTTGAGTCAAATGTTTTTGTGGGTACGACAGTTACAGACACGTATTGTAAATGTGGGGATATAGAGCTTGCTCGGACTGTTTTTGATACAATGTATAAAAAAACGTAGTCTCTTAGAGTGCCATGATCGCAGGATATGCCCAGAATGGACATGCGAATGAGGCATTTTCATTATTTCATGAAATGCAACTTGTAGACATTGCTCCCAATCCAGTTACCTTCATAAGCCTGCTATAGGCACGTGCCAACTTAGAAGATCTGGAACAAGGTAGGAGCGTCCATGAATACATTATTAGAAATGGATTTGATTTCGATGTTCCAGTGCAAACTGCAATTTTGGACATGTATGCCAAATGTCGGGATATAGGAGCTGCCGGCCAATTGTTTGACAAAATGTCTACAAGTGATGTGGTTTCTTGGAACGCCATGATTGCTGGTTATGCTCAGAGTATTTATGCTACCAAAGCTTTGACACTTTTTCATGAAATGAAACTTGCAAATGTGCAACCAGATTCTGTCACATTAACATGCATGCTTCCAGCATGTGCTCATCTAGCAGCCTTAGAGCAAGGAAAAGGGATCCATACTAGCATAATCAGGAGTGGATTTGATTCAGAAATCTCTATGGTCACTGCCCTCATTGATATGTATACCAAGTGTGGAGCTTTATACTTTGCATGTAAATTATTTGATAAGATGGTGGAAAAGGATGTAGTCTCATGAAATACAATGATTGGAGCATATGGAATGCATGGATATGCAAAGGATGCTCTTAAACTTTTTAGAAAAATGCGATCAATGTGTGCTAAACCAAATCATATTTGTGTTTTGTCCACATGAAGTCATGCAGGCCTGGTGGATGAAGGTTGGCAATACTATAAATGCATGTTACAAGACTATTGCATCAAGCCTAGTATGGAGCATTACGCTTGCATGGTTGATCTTCTTGGCTGGGCCGGTCAGTTGGAGGAGGCACACATCTTTATCCAAAATATGCCATTAGAGCCTGACCCAAGAATATGGGGAGCATTGCTTGGTGCTTGCAAGACCTATTGTAACATCCAACTAGGAGAGCTTGTGGCAGAACGCCTTTTTCAATTAGAGCCTGACAATGCTGGACACTATGTATTGCTATCAAACACCTTTGCAATAGCTGACAGATGGATATGATAATGGCTCATCAAAATCAATCCCAAAGGATTGAAAATTCTATAACCTATATCAATGGGAAGACAAGGTTGTAGTATCACTATCTAGACTACAGTCAGTGCATGAGCAATTGATATTGTCATGTCCCCTTTTCAAATAATTAAAAAAGAAAATCTTTGCTAAGGCAGGTAGGCCCAAGAAAGTCAAGTTTCGGAAAAAGGGGGTTAATCTTTGGAAACCGTTGGACTAATAAATGAAAATTATTATTAAAATAAGTTTCATTAACTTCTCTTGGACGTGAGTTACAGTTATGCCCTCTTTTAAGGGGTTTGGAGGCATTTTGGGCTCATTCCAGAACTTGATTTTTGCTCATTCTTTGTTATTCTTTAGAGGCTGCAAAACCTGTGGAGAAGGAGACCCAAGAACGGGAGTTTGCAGGTTTCCAAGAAGGCTAAGGACGGGAGTTTGAATCCATTCCATGTGCATGCTCATACAGAGTTTGCCTTTGTGCTAAACAGTGTAGATTTGTGGGTTTTTGGGTGTGGTTTTTTGCATGAGTTTGGTCTTTTCAGTTAAGCATTTCATATCAGTTTTGGTTGCTGCTGTATTTCAGACTTTAAGCTGTTAAAATAGAGCTGAATATATGTATTGGGACGTGATTAAACTTCTGAGATAGTTTATTAGTGTTTTTGTGGTGTTTTCGGGCATTTTTGTGTTAATTTCGGGAGCCTGATGAGCATAGTTTTTGTCCTACATTTGTGAGCTGTTTTGTAAGGCTATATAGATCTGGAAATGACATTTTATAGGCTGTTATGCTGCTCAAATTTTTGTAAAAATGTCTACTTTCAGATTTATTAATAACAGGTGAAGCTGTGAAGCTTTTTGGCACTATTTTCGACATACCCGATTTGGGGTTTCTTAAGAAATTTGGTGGATCTTTGTGATATCAGTTGCTTGATCTTAAAGATCTGATTAAAGGTTGAAAATATCATACAAAATCAGAAAAGGGACATTTCAGTGGTATCAAAGCCATGATCTTGCCAGCCTGAGGGTTTGTAGAAGTTGCAGGTCAGTTTTGACAACTACCCAGATTTTGCATGTCATAATTTATGGTTGCATGTTTCTTCTAATCAGATGCATGTTAAAATTTATGGTTAAATTCTACTTCTAATCATTTTCATGTTAGTTCTTGGTGAATTTGGTGGTTGTAGAAGTTTGCATTTCAGTTTTGACAAGTACCCAGATCTTGCATGTCAGTTTTGACAACTACCCAGATCTTGCATGTCATAATTTGGTGGTTGCATGTTGCTTCTGATCAGTTGCATGTCCAAATCTATGGTTTCATGCTACTTCTAATCATTTTCATGTTAGTTCTTGGTGAATTTGGTGGTTGTAGAAGTTTGCATGTCAGTTTTGACAACTACCCAGATCTTGCATGTCAGTTTTGACAACTACCCAGATCTTGCATGTCATAATTTGGTGGTTGCATGTTGCTTCTAATCAGTTGCATGTCCAAATCTATGGTTGCATGCTACTTCTAATCATTTGCATGTTAGTTCTTGGTGCTTGAAGAAGTTATATCCTATTGGGGTTACACTCTACTTTATCCAGAATGGACAGGTATAGTACAGAGTCTCAGAGGGAACAATCTTGGACAATTGATAGCTAGAGTCAAAATAGTAGAAAGGATGGTTATTTAGACATTCGAGATAAACTTATGAAAATAAGCCATGACATGTCTAAACAGTTGGTTGAGTACCACCGTATAAATGATATGTTATCTGACCCAGCTAAGGTGGATAAGTTGACTGGATTTCTATTTGGCAGATTTTCTCACAGGACAGATGACACAATTCCCAAGAACTTGCATGAGGAGTTTGAGAAACTAGCTGATAGCCAGGTAGAGGTCTCAGATTCTACTCTGCCACAGGAGGTGGTGGGAAAGGATATCACACAGATTGATAGTAACAGTCAACTTGATACTCAAATTGAGACAATTGTTTACAGGTCGTCAAAGGGTGATGCCACAGGTATTCAAGATGGTATAGTTACAACAGGCAGTGACTACAGTGTAGTGGGTTCAGATGATGATTATGAGGATGTTGTTGTGCAGGATGGTGAGATACCTGGTAGAGATGAGCAGACATTGAGCATTCATGACTTTGCTGAGAAAGAGTACCAGGCATAGTTAGATGCTTCATCACATGAGGTTGAGGCTGGTAGTACTTCACATGATTTTTTTAGCCAGCTGAACGTGAACCAAGATAGTATTGTGACTTCATTATCTCATCATGATAGGTATGTGGAGTTAGTTGGTATTGGTCATATTACTCAGGTGAGGAGTTTGCTTGAGTTACCAGTTGATTCTAGTTTATGGATATGGACTCGAGATTATTATATTGGCATTTGGGATTCAGTTGATTGGAGATCTTTAACACTTTTTCGTAGCAGTGTTTGTTTGGGTGCTATCATGGATTTGATTAGCAGATTACACAGTGTTGTCTTTTCTTGTGCCAGTATCTTGTTTGATGTTGGTATTAGTTTTTATACACCAATGTTGGGCTTTGTTCATATATCCAGTCGACCATACTTGCTGGAATGTGTTGATGATATTTCATATTTGGCAGTGTGTATAGATGAGTCCCAGGATCATATTGGCATTGATGACATCCAGGAGGATGCAGTGGGCAGTTTTGAAGACTTAGTTTCCTTGGGTACAGAGGAGTTGGACAGCAATGCTAATGTTTTTGATACTCCGTATGTTGATATGAGCTTTAGATTTGATTCACAGGATATGGATGGTAATACTCTAGAGACTAGTAACTTTGAGGACACTCCTTTAGATAGTGCATCAGAGGAGGTTTGTAGGAGACAGTCAAGCCAGTGCCATCATGTGTCTAATCAGTTGAGAGTTAGTGACCAAGACATTGCTATCACTTGCCAACATTTCGATGCTGCTCATCAGTTGTTAGCAGTTTATGGATGGGGTTCTCCTACTAGTGATGAGCAGGGAGGAAGTTATCTTTCTTTGACAGAGATCCACTCTTTATGGGAGGCTATTCGGATTTTGAGACAAAATTATATGTAGTTGGTAGCCGACAGAGATTATCTTATGGAGTGGGGTAGTACAGCATATGATGCATTGTTGGCCAAGGAAGATGAGGTGAGTGAGCTTACTGAGCAGCTTGAGGTGACTTCTGAGATTCTTGAGAGTACACAGTTGGCTCTCAAGGAGTCACAGTTTCATTTGGATAAGGTGACCATGGAGTTAGAGCGAC
Source organism: Cupressus sempervirens (assembly GCA_028749045.1). Taxonomy (NCBI): domain Eukaryota; kingdom Viridiplantae; phylum Streptophyta; class Pinopsida; order Cupressales; family Cupressaceae; genus Cupressus; species Cupressus sempervirens. The sequence goes on from CM053783.1 coordinate 214,476,797, forward strand.
TATAGTCTTTACCTAATTCTATACAATCACAAGCTATGGTGCTTGGTGATCCGAGGATGTCCATGGCCGAGATTGTTAGAGACAGTGGAGATGGGGATGCATCCATCCTTGATACTAACATTGGCATATCAGGTTCATTCCCACTAGAGTCAGGTTCAATTGAGTTGGGTGCTGTAGCAGATTTTTGTGGTGTGCCTAACATGGTGGTGAGCTCTAGTACTAATGGCATGAAGACTAGAGATGTTGTATCAAAGACCATGTGTGACGTTGGTAAGCTGATAGTTGGCATGGTTCCTACTAGTAATACTACTCCCTTCGCAATGTCTTCAAAGGTAGTAGTTAGTTCCAACTTGGTTAATGATCGATTGCAGTTAGTTACATCTGGATTGCAGTCTGAGCCACTGACTGAGATTGGTGCATTCTATCGGCATTACACTGTGAGGTATGCTCATCTATCTACCTTTGATGACCATGTTGATGAGATGATGATACAAAGATGTACTTTGGTTCCTAGTGCTTATCATCAATTATGGGATAGTTTGATGCCTCGAGATGAGAGTTGTGATGGGCATGACATGGTGATAGGTCCTGCAATTGACAGGTTGATAATACATGACTTAGAGCAGGAGTTTTGGAGTGATGCTTTAGCAGATGTTGTTATTGATTCTACTCCTTTGGCTATGACATCTCTTGACTTAACTGGTGATCAGTCACAGTGGGTTGTATCACTTCTTCATGGTGAGCTGTTGACTGAGGTTGGTTTTCTTTATCAACATTATATTGCAGGGTATGTACATTAGTTAGCATTTGATCCTTGTGCTGAGGAGTTGATGGCAGACAAATTTGGTTTGGATTCCATTTCTTACTCTTTATCTTGTAATGTCTTTTCACCATCAGCAGTGTATGGGAGTTATGGTTATGAGATAGTGGCTGATGATTTGCAGAGTTGTGTTGACTACAGGAGTTGTACAGTGTGTGGATTCTTCATACTTGGTACGGTTTCATTCGAGAGGGTTCACCATTGTTGCAGAGTTGGATTGTACATTCCATATAGGCCAGTGGGATGCGTTGATGGTATTTACTGTGTTGGTAGTTATTTTTGTCCACTTTACTTGGGTTCTGATGTTCTAAGAGTTTGTGCCTCATGGGTTTTTGATTGTGGTAGTGGTGATTTCGGAGTTTGGTTGAGCTATAATTGTCAATTTGATTATGGATTCCTCTTGGTCATATTGCAGAGGATATTGCAGGAGCCTGTGTTAATTGGTAGTAGTATAGTTCATGACTACATTTGGGATCCAGGTGGATTGATTGGTTTATTGTTCAGCCATTGCTTGAGGACAAGCAATGACTGGGAGGGGAGGACTTGTCATGTCCCCTTTTCAAATAATTAAAAAAAAAAATCTTTGCTAAGGCAGGCAGGCCCAAGAAAGTGAAGTTTCAGAAAAAGGGGGTTAATCTTTGGAAACCGTTGGACTAATAAATAAAAATTATTATTAAAATAAGTTTCATTAACCTCTCTTGGACGTGAGTTACAGTTATGCCCTCTTTTAAGGGGTTTGGAGGCATTTTGGGCTCATTCCAGAACTTGATTTTTGCTCATTCTTTGTTATTCTTCAGAGGTTGCCAAACCTGTGGAGAAGGAGACCCAAGAACGAGAGTTTGTAGGTTTTTAGGAAGGCTAAGGATGGGATTTTGAAGCAATTCCATGTGCATGCTCATACAGAGTTTTCCTTTGTGCTGAACAGTGTAGATTTGTGAGTTTTTGGGTGTGGTTTTTTGCATGAGTTTGGTGTTTTCAGTTGAGCATTTCATATCAGTTTTGGTTGCTGCTGTATTTCAGACTTTAAGCTGTTAAAATAGAGCTAAATATATGTATTGGGACGTGATTAAACTTCTGAGATAGTTTATTAGTGTTTTTGTGGTGTTTCCGGGCATTTTTGTGTTAATTTCGAGAGCTCGATGAGCATAGTTTTTGTCCTACATTTGTGAGCTGTTTTGTAAGGCTATATAGATCTGGAAATGACATTTTATAGGCTGTTATGCTACTAAAATTTCTGTAAAAATGTCTACTTTCAGATTTATTAATAATAGGTGAAGCTGTGAAGCTTTTTGGCACTATTTTCGACATACCCGATTTGGGGTTTCTTAAGAAATTTGGTGGATCTTTGTGATATCAGTTGTTTGATATTAAAGATCTGATTAAAGGTTGGAAATATCATACAAAATCAGACAAGGGACATTTCAGATATGGTGAATGATTGTTTCTTTGTCAAACTTGACGATGATCATGAAGAAGAGTCCAGGTATCAAATAACTCAACAAATCAATGATTCAACCGTCTAAAGACATATTCCAAATCATAAATTTTAATTAGTGATCTTTTTCATTTAAGGTTAATTTTGTGGATGTTAATTAACCTCACCCAAATCACATATTTGGGGGGGGTAGTTACTAACCACAGAAAGGTGGTTATTAACTTCTATGTCTATATAAGGGCTCTATTTGGTTTTGTAAATGGACTTTTTTTTGGTTTTAAAATAAGGGAACACTATGTTGAAATTTTGGTCAAGAGATAAATTTTGAAAAGTATGTATAGTTTTTATCTCTGAAATCGAAAAATCTCTATTATCTTCTTGTTGCAAGGAAATGAAATGAGATGTGCTCTTGATTTCTTGTTCTAAAATCAAAATAGTTGCAGCTGTTGTAGACATTCTCATGGTACTATGCGAGTGTTTATGAATAATGAATGTGCTTTGTAATACTGGTTACTTTCAAGTGTAGTTCTTGATCACCATTGTTATCATTCTTGTTTACCTAAAAAAGTTGTGAGGTCATGTGGTGCATTCGTCTTAAATGGCTTTCTCTTGATCTTTGAAGTTTTAGATTCTTTATTTTAAAACCCTTTAAAAATCATATCATATGAGGGAGCTGCCCCTCTAAATGTAGAGGAAGGCCACATACCAAGGGCCTATCCAATTGTTGGAGACATCGATTTGCCACACACTCCATTGGGAAAATTCTACAGTGACAAATCTGTTTACCAATAGATTTTTGGCGACTCTGCTAGGAAGACTAAACAAGAAAGATTGACAGTTGCCTGTAATGAAGCACAATGGTGCTACCACATGAGAACATTTTTCTAGTTCTCCAACCAAACCTTAGCTTTCAAGACACCCAGGAGGATATCATTTTAGACTTGAACACTTTAGCCTGGAGGTGTAGACAAAGTGCACAACAATATCATCAAGTAAATCAAGTTCTTGAAGAAGAAGAAGAGGAGTTCAAGGAAATCTTGCAAGGAGTTCCTATTGGTCAGAACGTTATAGTCATTGAAAGAATAGTGGTCATCCCAAGAAGAAATAGGCAGAATTTTGGTCACATTCAAGGGCAAATAAATAATAACCACTAATCTTGCTGACAAACCATACACTCAAGCAGACAGACAAAAGGGTCTTGTAGACGAAGATTTTGAAGCTCTTCGAAAGTTAGATTTCAAGCCAGTTACTCCAAAGAAGAAGAAGAAGGTTAAGTTTGTTAGTAGGTCATCTTCACCAACCAAGGCTACTATTTCTCCTACAGCCTTTTAAGCTTTGATTTTTCCAGGTACTCTTGTACCTCTAGCTATAAATTTGCAGTCCTTGAACATCATTCTTCCAGCTATGGCACATCAAGCACCGCAGCCACCAATCCCATGGGGAGTTGCTATTGGTCCTCTAGACTTACAGAATCAATTACATGGCATGCCCATTGGCTCTCGAAAAATTCTTCCTAAGTTTTTTTGTGATGGAAAAGTCACTACTAATCAGCATATAAGTGCATTCTTTACAGTAAGCAGGGTTCTTGCAATACAACACAAAGATGTTTATGTCCATCTTTTTGTTGAAACACTCACTGAAGCCGCAACTGAATGGTTTGGTCAACTACCAGCCAGATTAGTGACTTCATGGGCAACCGTGATTCAAGCTTTTGAGAGGAGATTTAAAACCACTGAGGATGAACATTTGCTCCTTTCCCAGTTGACTTCGATGAAGAAAGAAATTCACGAGCCCATACGAGAGATCATTTCTCATTTTAACTAGATAGTCAACCTAATTCCCATTAACAAAAGACCCATTGAAGAAAATCAAATGGCATTCTTCATTAGTGCTCAACCCTCTGATGTAAGCTTTCAGATATGAAGGGTGAGACCTCCTAACCTAGCTAACACGTAAACTTTTGCTATTGAAGTGGAGGATGACTTGCTTAGTTTAGGAAAGTGGAGTCATGACCTACAAAAGGGAAAAGGTCAGCAAACTCCTATCGCTACCACTGATCCTTTATATCAAAAATTGGGTAGTGATGTGTTACAACTCAAAAAGCAATTGCCCTATAATCCTCCGACTCTGTATCAAGATATTCCAAATAGGAATTATATGCCATATCAGCAAAATAGACAAACTAAATGGCTACCCAAGCCAACACCAAGGTTAGCCATCGAACATCTTGCATCATCCAGTAAACAAATTGCTATATGTGATTTTCATTTAACAATAGATCATGATGGTGTAAACCATCTTGACATGGCTAGATTTATGCAAATGCATTTGACGTCGAAGAAAATAGAAGAATATGTGGCTCCTAAAGATGTAACGAAATGTACTATTGGGACTTCTTCTATAAAATATTTGGAATATGAATCTTATGGTGAAAAAGTTGAAGATATTAACAATCATTCTTGCAATGCAGCTACACCCAATTGGAGAAAGAGATTAGAAGAAAAATGGAGTAAAGAAGCAAAGGAGAAAGCTTCTGATGAGACTACTAAGTAGATTCTATCTTGAAAACATACTCCTAAGGAGCCTTCACAAACAAAGGAGACAGATAAGGGTAAAACTTCTCCCATTATTGAATACTCTTTTGATTTTATTGATCATTGTAAGAAGACCAAAATACAAATTTCTCAGTTGGACTACCTAAAGGCAAATCCTCATCAATTAGAAAGGTTGATTCAATGTGTTGGTAAAGAAAAAGGTTCACCTAACACTACTATCAACCATGAATCAGGAGTTTCTCTGGAAGCATAAGATAATTTGAAAGGGCCCATGATTGAGAAAGAATCTTTTGTTGCAGCTTCTTTGTCAGATAAACTTGATCCCTTCTATGTTTCCCTCTATATAGCTAGATGCAAGTTAAGCAATTATATCATTGATTTGGGTGCATCTGATAATGTTATGCCTTCGAAGGTGGCCCATGCCTTAGGACTCATGGGTATGTGCAAGATCATGGTGTACCAAACTATGGCCTTAAGTGGCAGTGAAAAATCAGCAAATCAGGTTTATGTCAACTTGACACATCATTTTAAAGTGGTTATGGACTTTATATCAAAAATTTGTAAGAAAATAATTTGTACAAAATTGAATGTAGTTTCTAAACTACTAGGCCTTATCAGGAGAAAAAAACAATTGATTGGTCAAAAGTTTGAATTTTAATGCAGTACTAAGAAAATTTCAGGGCGAAAATAAAAAGTAGGTGTATGTCTGACCACCTTAATCAAAATCAAATCATAATATTTTTTAAATATAATTATAGATATGAAAACTAGACTCATGCTCGGATGTGATGCATATTTTTTGATATTTTTATTCCAAATAAATAATTAAATATGAATTTTCTACCAAAAATTTTTCGGATTAAAAAAAGTCCCGTGTCTGACCACCCTAACTAATAGAAAATTTGATCAAATTTTTCTTTTTTTGTTTTTTTCTTATACTAGGCGAAGTATAGAATATGACGCAACTTTTAGATTTAAAAAATGTTATACCGTTTGAAAGTTATAGCTATTTTTCATTCAGTATGTCAATCAGCACTTTACAATAATCTTCATTGATGATTAACTAATAAATACTTATCGAACTCAAAATTTGACAGAAATTATATTGATGGAATCTAGAGAGTGATATTAAAAAACCCATTTTGTTTCATTCAATTTCGATCAAAATAACATTGTCAGACGGCTACCCGAAGTCTGAGTATCACTAAAACTCTCAATAAACACGTCTTTGGGGTTGACCGAGTAGGCTTGGTAAATACCAAGCCTGATCGGATATCCGATTCAAAATCGGATATCCGATTTCAAATCGGATATCCTATTTGACATCAGATATCCGATATGGCTCGATAGTCAAATTCCAAAAATCTTCAAATTTTGGAGGGAAATTCGATTTAAACATTCTAGTTTTTTATTTTTAAATTATTTCACTTATATTAATATGTAAAGGCATATTTTAATATATTATATATATATAATAACGTAATGTAAACATACAAGATATAATCTAGTAATATATAATAATATCTTATGTTAATCTTATTACAATCTATAAATATAATATATATTATTATTATTTTTACTAAATATAATAACATAATTTATATATATATAAAATATGTATTATATATTATTATATTAATATGTATAATAATATAATATTTATATAACAACGTAATATTTTTATTAAATATAATATATATTATAAATATTATTATATTAATATGTATGTTATTAATATATTTATATAATAATGTAATATTTTCATTAAATATAACAATGTAATATGTATATGTATATATATATATATTATTATATTGATATGTATATTATTAATATATAAGAGTCAAAGGGGGTCATGGGGTGACCTATAACCCTCTTTGACCCATTAAACGACGATATATGTCTCTAGGGGTCTTAGGAACCCTAGGGACATAGGTCATCCTTTAATGGGTCAAAGGGGGTCCCTTTGACCCATTAAATGACGGCATATGTCCCTAGGACCCCTAGGGACATAGCCGAATCGTTCATATCGGTCAAAGGGGGTCATAGGGTGACCTATGACCCCCTTTGACCCATTAAACGATGGCATATGTCTCTAGGGGTCCTAGGACCCCTAGGGACATATTCGAATGGGTATTATGGGTCAAAGGAGGTGGGTATGTGCAGGATCATGGTGTGCCAAAAAGTGGCGATCTGAAAAATATGTAGTTCTGAAATGCTTCAAAGAATTTCAAAATCTATTCCCACTTTTTTCCCACCCATCCTGATATTAAATGAAAACAATTAATACCTTTATAATTCTTACTATATCTTTCAATACCAACCTTGTATGGTCATCTTTAAAACATCTCGAAAATGTGTTTTTGGCATGTTCTTATGTGTTTTTTACTTCAAGCATGTAGTTGATGACTTTTTTTAAACCAACATTTGATGTAATGAAAAGGGTTTCTTAAGAATGTTCTTAGCTTTTCATAAATGTAAGTTTTGTCAAATTACGAGTTCAGTAAGTAATTATTACTTATTTTCTAATGGAGTTAGCTACAAAGTGCTAATTGACATACTGGTTGAAAAATAGCTATAACTTTCAAACCGTAAAAAATTTGTGAAATCCAAAAGATGCGTCACATTCTATGCTTTGACTAGTATAAGACAAAAAAAAAAAAAAAAACTTAACTTTGATTTTTTTTGAACTAGTTAAGGTGGTCAGACACGGGAGTTTTCTTAATTCTGAAAATGGTATAGTAGAAAATTCATAATTAATTATTTATTTGGAATAAAAATTGCCAAAAATATGAGTCACATCCAAGCATGAGTCTACTTTTTATATCTAAAATTATATTTAAAAATATTATCATTTGATTATGATTAAGGTGGTCAGACATACACCTACTTTTTATTTTAGACCTGAAATTTTTGTAGTACTGCATTAAAATCCAAACTTTTGACCAATCAAATAATTTTTTCTCCAGATAAGGCCTTGTAGTTTAGAAACTAGATTCAATTTCCTATAGATTATTTTCTTACAAAATTTTGATATAAAGTTCAGAACCACTTTAAAATTATGTCTCAAGTTCACATAACCCTGATTTGCTGGTTTGTCACTGCCACTTAAGGCCATAGTTTGGTACACCATGATCCTGCACATACCCGAGTCATAGGGTGACCTATGACCCTATTTGACCCATTAAACGATGACATATGTCCCTAGGGGTCCTAGGACCCCTAGGGACATAGTCGAATCGTTCATATGGGTCAAAGAGGGTCATAGGGTGACCTATGACCCCCTTTGACCCATTAAATGATGACATATGTCCCTAGGGGTCCTAGGACCCCCAGCGACATAGTCAAATCATTCATATGGGTCAAAGGGAGTCATAGGGTGACCTATGACCCCCTTTGACCCATTAAAAGATGACATATGTCCCTAGGGGTCCTAGGACCTCTAGGGACATATTCGAATGGGTAATATGGGTCAAAGGGGGTCATAAGGTGACCTATGACCCTCTTTGACCCATTAAACGACGACATATGTCCCTAGGGGTCCTAGGACCCCTAGGGACATATTCCAATCATTCATATGGGTCAAAGGGGTTCATAGGGTGACCTATGACCCTCTTTGACCCATTAAATGACAATATATGTCTTTAGGGGTCCTAGGACCCGTAGGGACATATTTGAATGCGTAATATGGGTCAAAGGGGGTCATAGGGTGACCTATGACCCTCTCTGACTCATTAAACGATGACATATTTCTCTAGGGGTCCTTGGACCCCTAGGGACATATTCGAATTGTTCATATGGGTCAAAGGGGGTCATAAGGTGACCTATGACCTCCTTTGACCCATTAAACAACGACATATGTCCCTAGGGGTCCTAGGACCCCTAGGGACATATTCGAATGGGTAATATGAGTCAAATGCGGTCATAGGGTAACCTATGACCCTCTTTGACCCATTAAACGACGACATATGTCCCTAGGGGTCCTCAGACCCCTAGGGACATATTCGAATCGTTCATATGGGTCAAAGAGGGTCATAGGTCTCTTTGACCCATTAAACGACGACATATGTCCCTAGGGGTCCTTAGACCCCTAAGGACATATTCGAATCATTCATATGGGTCAAAGGGGGTCATAGGGTGACCTATGACCCTCTTTGACCCATTAAACGATGACATATGTCCCTAGGGGTCCTAGGACCCCTAGAGACATATTCGAATCATACATATGGGTCAAAGGGGGTCATAGGGTGACCTATGACCCCCTTTGACCCATTAAACGACGACATATGTCTCTAGGGGTCCTAGGACCCCTAGGGACATATTCGAATGGGTATTATGGGTCAAAGGGGGTCATAGGGTGACCTATGACCCTCTTTGACCCATTAAACGATGACATATGTCCCTAGGGGTCCTTCGACCCCAAGAGACATATTCGAATGGGTAATATCGGTCAAAGGGGATCATAAGTGACCCATTAAATGACGACATATGTCCCTAGGGGTCCGAGGACCCTAAGGACATATTTGAATTGTTCATATGGGTCAAAGGGGGTCATAGGGTGACCTCTGACCCCCTTTGACCCATTAAACAATGACATATGTCCCTAGGGGTCCAAGGACCCCTAAGCACATATTTGAATGGATAATATGGGTCAAATGGGGTCATAGGGTAACCTATGACCCTCTTTGACCCATTAAACGATGACATATGTCTCTAGAGGTCCTAGGACCCCTAGGGCCATATTCGAATCGTTCATATGGGTCAAAGGGGGTCATAGGGTGACCTATGACCCTCTTGACCCATTAAACGATGATATATGTCTCTAGGGGTCCTAGGACCCCTAGGGACATATTAGAATGGGTAATATGGGTCAAAGGGGGTCATAGGGTGACCTATGACCCTCTTTGGCACATTAAACGATGACATATGTCCCTAGGGGTCCTCCGACCCCAAGGAACATATTCGAATGGGTAATATGGGTCAAAGGGGGTCATAGGGTGACCTATGACCCTCTTTGACCCATTAAACGATGACATATGTCTCTAAGGGTTCTAGGACCCCTAGGGACATATTCGAATCGTTCATATGGGTCAAAGGGGGTCATAGAGTGACCTATGACCCTCTTGACCCATTAAACGATGATATATGTCTCTAGGGGTCCTCGGACCCTAGGGACATATTCAAATGGGTAAGATGGGTCAAAGGGGGTCATAGGGTGACCTATGACCCTATTTGACCCATTAAACGATGACATATGTCCCTAAGGGTCCTAGGACCCCTAGGGACATATTCGAATGGGTAATATGGGTCAAATGGGGTCCTAGGGTAACCTATGACCCTCTTTGACCCATTAAACGATGACATATGTCTCTAGGGGTCCTACGACCCCTAGGGACATATTCGAATCATTCATATGGGTCAAAGGGGGTCATAGGGTGACCTATGACCCTCTTGACGCATTAAACGATGATATATGTCTCTAGGGGTCCGAGGACCCCTAGGGACATATTCGAATGGGTAATATGGGTCGAAGGGGGTCATAGGGTGACCTATGACCCTCTTTGACCCATTAAACGATGACATATGTCCCTAGGGGTCCTCGGACCCCAAGGGACATATTCGAATGGGTAATATGGGTCAAATGGGGTCATAGGTCTTTGACCCATTAAATGACGACATATGTCCCTAGGGGTCCTAGGACCCTAGGGACATATTCTAATCTTTCATATGGTTCAAAGGGGGTCATAGGGTGACCTATGACCCCCTTTGACCCATTAAACTACAACATATGTCCCTAGGGGTCCTAAGACCCCTAGGGACATATTTGAATAATTCATATGAGTCAAAGGGGTTCATAGGGTGACCTATGACACCCTTTCATGCAAAAAAAATGACGACATATGTCCATAGGGGTCCTAGGAACCCTAGGGACATATTCGAATGGGTAATATAGGTCAAATGGGGTCATAGGGTAACCTATGACCCTCTTTGACCCTTTAAATGACGACATATGTCTCTAAGGGTCCTAGGACCCCTAGGGACATATTCGAATCGTACATATGGGTCAAAGGGGGTCATAGGGTGACCTATGACCCTCTCTGACCCATTAAATGACGAGATATGTCGCTAGGGGTCCTAGAACCCCTAGGGACATATTTGAATGGGTAATATGGGTCAAAGGGGGTCATAGGGTGACCTATGACCCCCTTTGACCCGTTAAACGACGACAGATGTCTTTAGGAGTCCTAGTACCCCTAGGGACATATTCAAATGGGTATTATGGGTCAAAGGGTGTCATAGGGTGACCTATGACCCTCTTTGACCCATTAAATGATGACATATGTCCCTAGGGGTCCTCGAGCCCCAAGGGACATATTTGAATGGGTAATATGGGTCAAATGGGGTCATAGGGTGACCTATGACCCTCTTTGACCCATTAAATGACCACATATGTCCCTAGGGGCCCTAGGACCCTATGGACATATTCTAATCATTCATATGAGTAAAAGGGGGTCATAGGGTGACCTATGACCCCCTTAGACCCATTAAACGACAACATATGTCCTTAGGGATCCTAGGACCCCTAGGGACATATTTGAATCGTTCATATGAGTCAAAGGGGGTCATAGGGTGACCTATGACCCCCTTTGAGGCATTAAACGATGACATATGTTGCTAGGGGTCCTAGGACCCCTAGGCAAATATTCGAATGGGTAATATGGGTCAAATGGGGTCATAGGGTAACCTATGACCCTCTTTGACCCTTTAAATGATGACATATGTCTCTAGGGGTCCTAGGACCCCTAGGGACATATTCGAATCGTACATATGGGTCAAAGGGGGTCATAGGGTGACCTATGACCCTCTTGACCCATTAAACGACGATATATGTCTCTAGGGGTCCTAAGACCCCTAGGGACATATTCAAATGGGTAATATGGGTCAAAGGGGGTCATAGGGTGAGCTATGACCCTCTTTGACCCATTAAACGATGATATATGTCTCTAGGGGTCCTAGGACCCCTAGGGACATATTCGAATGGGTAATATGGGTCAACGGGGGTCATAGGGTGACCTATGACCCTCTCTGACCCATTAAACGACAAGATATGTCGCTAGGGGTCCTAGGACCCCTAGGGACATATTCGAATGGCTAATATGGGTGAAAGGGGGTCATAGGGTGACCTATGACCCCCTTTGACCCATTAAACGACGACATATGTCTTTAGGGGTCCTAGGACCCCTAGGGACATATTCGAATGCGTATTATGGGTCAAAGGGGGTCATAGGGTGACCTATGACCCTCTTTGACCCATTAAACGATGACATATGTCCCTAGGGGTCCTTGGACCCCAAGGGACATATTCGAATGGGAAATATGGGTTAAAGGGAGTCATAGGGTGACCTATGACCCTCTTTGACCCTTTAAATGATGACATATGTCCCTAGGGGTCCTAGGACCCCTAGGGACATATTTGAATCGTTCATATGAGTCAAAGGGGTTCATAGGGTGACCTATGACCCCCTTTGATCCATTAAACGACGATGTATGTCCCTAGGGGTCCTAGGACCCCTAGGGGCATAGTCGAATCGTTCATATGGGTCAAAGGGGGTCATAGGGTGACCTATGACCCCCTTTGACCCATTAAATGACGACCCTCTTTGTATTATATATTATTATATTACTATGTATAATAATATAATATATATATAACAACGTAATATTTTTATTAAATATAATATATATTATAAATATTATTATATTAATATATATGTTATTAATATATCTATATAATAACGTAATATTTTAGTATATATAACGTAATATTTTAGGATATACTATTTATACTATTTTAGGATAATAATTATAATATAAATAAACACTAAATATTAATATTATTATATGTATAGTAATAATAATAATACTATTATAGCTATAATAATAATATATATTAATACTATATATTGTAGCTTAATATAAATAAACACTATATATTTACACTATTATATCTATACTAATAATATTAATACTATTATAGGTATAATAATAATATTGATACTATAGGTATATTAATACTATTTTATATTAATATTATTGATATTTTATACTAATACTAATATACTATTAACTTAGTTATAAATTAAGGTCGTCTGCCTCCAAATATTTTCATAATATTAATATTATTGTGGCAAAGGAGGGAAACCTTAGCAAGTTTTCCCCCCAAAAGTCCTTTTCCTATATCGGATATCCGATTATACTGGCATCAATTTCAAATATTTGACTGTCCCTACAGACCCGACAACATTACTTTTTTACCTCTTTTTTCACGGGATTTGTAAAAAATCGTGTTTTGGGGCCCAACCAATGGAAAAGAATTCGAAAATATAACCTTAGGTGTTCGAATTTGTCATCTGAATGGGGAGCAGCAGTCATCGAAAGAATAAATGTAAAAGGAAGACATCCAATGAAGACATTGCAGCATATAGGGAAAAGGACAAAATGAAACACCGAAAAAAAAGACAAGGTATGCTAAATATCAATCAAGTTGACGATGAATTAATAGAAGGTGAAATCATAGAGTCAGATAATGAAAATGTATAGTTGGGGAATGAAAATTTACCTATTGAAAATGATAATGCGGAAATTGAAAATGTAGAGATTGAAAGTTTTGAAGAAGAAATGCCACCAAGTCATAATCCAAATTGCATAATTGACCATGTCGAAGATGACAATGCATAGGAACTTAATGCACAAGAACCTTACATATCTCCTAATTATAATCGACATGAAGGTTCTAAAACACCAAAATGGATAATTAAAATTGATGAAACGATTATGACTAGTTTGGAAGGAAAAAAATCAGAAAGAACCATTCGGTTATGGGCTTCAAGACTATATTAGATGTTTTTCGGCAACAAGACAGTGGTAGAGCAATGTCAGCTTTTCATGCACTTATTAAAGATGCAAAAGATGAGATCTATGCTTTCCAAATTGAAAATTCGTGTCAATAAAAAGTTGGAAAGAAATGCCATTATTGTGAAGAATCTTTTCAGTGCTCTCAATAGCGTTAGGAAAAATAGCAGAGAGAAGGATAATAGAGCTGCTCGAAGGGTTATTACAACCTCTTTGGTAAGTCATCATTTGAGAAAGGGTAGATATATGAGACAAAATTGTATTGATTTGAATCTAAATCGTACTACTTTGAGAAGAGCACTTAGTCGACGAGAGAAAATTGATGATCCTCTTCAAAATGAAACATGGGCATTTGTTGGGAGACTTCCACGTTTTGATAAGAAGCTATCCGACGATGTGAAGGAAGAAATTATACAATTTTGGCACTCTAACTCATGAGTATCACCCAATGCTAAAGATGTCTTAAAGTTGAGAATTGGCATCAGAGACCGCACGCCACATCCTAAACACTATTTGGAGGTAAGTCAAACTATGTTGTTCAAACAATTTAGAGAGAGTCATCCAAGTGTTCATATATCACAAAGGGCTTTTGAATCTTTGAAGCCATTTTATTGTGTGCCACTCAAAATTAAAAATACATGTTGTTGCAAATATCATGTTGAGTTTTCTATGCACCATGAACTATTATGCTCCATCCGTTCTACTTTGCATAGTAAAGAAATGTTGGAGGATTGTGGGGCTAGTGGGCTTCCAAAATCATCAAGAGACTTGTTAGATCAACTCTTATGTCGTAGAGTTGATGGTTGTTCCTTTTATAAAAATGCTTGCTTAAATGAGAAGTGTTCAGAATGTGGTGGCTTATCCAAGTTTGACACATGTTTCCATGAGGGGTGTGAACAAGATCTTGGAAAGACAATAGTGAAAAAAGGGTCTATGAAATGGTGAAATACACATTGAAGAGTGGGAGTGAGAGCTCTAGATGTGAATTGGTTGGAAAAGATATCAATGTGGCTAATTTTATTTCAGATTTCAAGGAAAATCTTTTTTACAAGTATGCAAGACATAGTCACAGGTCTCAGTGGTTGGATCAACAATTTAGAACGTGTAAGGAGACTTTTCCCATTGGCACTATTATATCAGTTGTTGATTTTGCTGAGAACTACACATTGCAACCTCAAAATGAGACACAATCTCAGTATTACAACTCTATTCAGATTGCAATTTTTGTTCACATAACATATAGACATGCCCCTGATAGTGCGAAAGATAATCGAAAGATTATTAGAGAGTATCATTTTTATATGAGTGATGATAGATCTCACTCTCACGAGTTTGTGCAACATTGTTTCGAGAATTTTTTTTATTTCTTACACGAGCATGCAATTGCTATGGATAGACATATCATTTGGTCAGATAACTGTACAGGTCAATTCAAGAATGCTCGCATGTTTTATTGGTTGTGTAGGATGAACATAGAGAGAGGGGTGCCTCATATTTGGAGTTTTTTTGAGTCCGGCCATGGAAAAGGGGAACATGATGGAGCAAGGGCATGTGTGAAGAGAGCTCTAGTTAAGGAGCAACTGAAGATTTCAACAACAGAGCTTCTTGATGCTCATAGCATTGTTGATTGGTGTAGTTTAGCATTATCACAGGGGGGGACTCTTAATTCAGTGGTACGCAGGTTCTTTTGGTTGGTTGAGGAAGGGTCCATAGGTGATAGATCAGATTGTGCTATAGTGACAGACTCATCAAAAATGCATTCATTTCGGAGCTCTAATTCTAGTACATGGACCATTTGGACACGACAACTAGCTTGTTTTTGTCATACTTGTTTTCAGTGTGATTGGGATCACTGTGAGTCAAGTGAGTGGGTGGACACATGGGCTCCACATTATCTTACTCCATTGTCTATCATACCCTCTATCAAAAATGATTACATGGAAAGTTCACTTGAGCATAATCATCTATCAGATCTACTTCAGCCAGGACATGTCTTTGCATTGGTTGCACCACAGGGGAATGATGAGAAATCTGATTATTGGTTAGCACGTTGTGTAAGAGGAAAACAAAAACTTTCACAACCGATCACAGATGATGATGGATTCACGTATCCTATTGGTTGAGTGGTTGTTGCTGGAACATGGCTGTGGACATACATGCTTAGAAGGAATGAAATTCCTGCATTCGAAGACTATCAGAAGCACAAAGTAATTCTCATATATTCGCATCTTATTATAGAAACAAATGTAAAGTTATTGAAGCATCAAGGAAGACAAAAATTAAAAGAACTTTTTACTATTGCTAATGCTGATCATGAAGCCTTTGTAAGCAACTTGGTTGAAAAAGTTTGACAATAATTGATAATATTGCAAGCTTGATGTTCAAAAGCAATTTTTTTTCCAAGAAAGATAGTGATACATGGAGTAGTCTTCAAACAATCATCCATCATTTGCGGCCACCCCATACCAAGGAGTCTCCAAGGTGCTCTAAGTGCATTTGGAGGTCGATCTTTTGAGGGTCATAACTCAGAGGTCGTGAGGGCTATTGATGAACTGTCAAATGCTAAAGGATGATGATCCTTAGGCCTAAAATAACTTATCTCATTTTTGAGAGATCATATTCCATTTGGATTCAGCACAGCGATCTCGCTCGATGCCAAAACTTGCAGTGTGCCTCAGTTCATAGGTGCACCATAGTGTAACTTTGAAACCGCTGATCTTGGCATCGAATCGTCAGTGCCATTAGCTCCAGATGGGCGGGTGAACCCTGGTCACACCCTTGGTCTGGCCATGAAGACCATCCATCATTTGCGGCCACCCCGTACTGAGGAGTCTCCAAGGTGCTCTAAGTGCATTTTGAGGTCGATCTTTCGAGGGTCATAACTCAGAGCTCATGAGGGCTATTGATGAACTGTCAAATGCTACAGGACGGTGATCCTAAGGCCTAAAATAACCTATCTCATTTTTGAGAGATCACATTCCGTTTGGATTCAGCACAACAATCTCGCTCGATGCCAAAACTCGCAATGTGCCTCAGTTCATAGGTGCACCACAGCGTAACTTTGAAACCGCTGATCTTGGCATCGAATCGTCAGTACCATTAGCTTTGGATGGGTGGTTGAATCCTAGTTACACCCTTTTTCTAGCCACAAAGACCATCCATCATTTGCGGCCACCCCGTACCGAGGAGTCTTCAAGGTGCTCTAAGTGCATTTTGAGGTCGATCCTTCGAGGGTCATAACTCAGAGCTCGTGAGGGCTATCGACGAACTGTCAAATGCTACAGGATGGTGATCCTAAGGCCTAAAATAACCTATCTCATTTTTGAGAGATCACATTCCGTTTGGATTCAGCACAACGATCTCACTCGATGCCAAAACTCACAGTGTGCCTCAGTTCATAGGTGCACCACAGCATAACATTGAAATCACTGATCTTGGCATTGAATCGTCAGTCCCATTAGCTCCAGATGAGCGGGTGAACCCTAGTCACACCTTTGTTCTAGCCACGAAGACCATCCATCATTTGCGGCCACCCTGTACTGAGTAGTCTTCAAGGTGCTCTAAGTGCATTTTGAGGTCGATCCTTCGAGGGTCATAACTCAGAGCTCGTGAGGGCTATCGATGAATTGTTAGAGGAGACAAGTTCGTAAGGATGGAGTGGCTTAGTGTTTTTGCTAAAATAAGTTAGTGGGAAGGCTTTATTAGAGGGTCTTGGCCAAACTAGTGGGGTGTTTGCCAAAATTTCTTGTTTTGTGCTTGAGTATTGTTATGGGATTGGGAATTACACTCACCCTTGTGGGAAGGGAAGAGAAGTCTAGGGTGAAGGGCTTAAGTTGGGTTCGAAAAATGTATTGAGAACCTTGGAGTATGGGCTCCATTGTATGCCATAACATTTCATATCTTGCTGGGGGTGATAAGGAAAGTATGGTGTAGAAAGGAAGTTTGAGGAGTTACAGCTGATGGTAGTGGGTTTGGAGGAGGAAATGTGGAGGCCCCGAGAGGGCATTAAATGGTTCATTTATGATAGCCCCGAGAGGGCATGAAATTTGGTAAATTATGAAAGCCCCGAGAGGGCATGAAAATTGTTTATTGCAAATATGGTTTGGTATGGCAAGTCTCCATTTTAGAACACACCTTCACCCTATGTTTATGGTTCCATCTGTGAAGCCATTGTGAAATAGTCTTGGGGGGAAATTGTTCAAGATTGAAATGTAATGTTTATGCATTGAAAGATTGTATGTGTATCCCAGTTTGAGCCTTGTTCCCTAGCGCGGGGGTGGTCTCTTTGAGGCCTATGGTTGGGTGGAAAGCACCCATGGTCCTTGTTATTTTGTTTTGTTGCATATGCATATTTGTGTCCAAGGGAGCAATGGAAATGGCTTGGAATGATCATCTTGCAGATTGATGTTGGATGAGAAAACTTGACATTGTGCCCTCATTTGTGAAGGAGGATTCACCAGCTTGTTCATGTTCTCAACGATCATGTTGGACAATGTTCATGCTACTCATTGTCCATATCTTTCAATGTCCATGTTCCTTATGATTTTGAAAAGTCCCTTAGTTGCCCCATTGTGATGGAAGGAGATTGTATCATTGTTACCTAATGTATGTGTAGAAGAAAATATTGATAAGGTTGTATATGCGTGTTTCATTTGGAATTTATATTGTTATGAAAGCATTGGTACGAGTCACATATTTTCTTTGACATCATTTTTATCATTTGAAAATGTGAAAGAAAGTTTTCTCCTTGTGGTATTGTAAATGACTAGTTGATAATAACAATCCATAGATGTTATGTGATACCATTGATTGTATAAATTTAAAACTTAGTAGATTGCTTACAATCTTGTTGTGCACTCAGTAATTTGGTGAGGAAGCAATGTTGATAGATAATGAGGATATAGTAATATACTAATTGTCACATTAATATATATTGTAATGATTAATGAATGTGTGTACATTGGTAATGAGGATAATAAGTAATTCTGATCCCCTTCCCTTACATGCTAGAATCGCGACCTAGTCCATATGATACAACTGATAGACCCTAATAGAATATTAGTATCAGAGGCTTGTTAGGATATTAATTACCTCACTAATTTATCTACCTCTCTCATCGACCTCCTGTGCCAGTCAAGAGTCCTCTCGTATGCCCTCGGCAATGCTGGTACCTTTGCGATTGTGGGCTATATATGTTCAAATACCTTTGTCAGATGAATCTACAATTTAAACTATAACATTATACTTCATAGCATGCTAAATTTATAACATATTTAATCATTAATTCAAACTACAACTTACTATTGTAGGCTCCTCCTCAGGAGTGAGTGGCTGTGTCATCAAATCTACATAACTGTCTCGTCGAACCTCATGTGCACTAGGAGTCTCCTATGAGATACAAAATAGTAGTTGTTAATATCACGGAAATTAGTTTTGAATTTATTTATGAAGATAAGTGATGCAAGAGCATCCCATGCTCATCATGGGAACATTGAAGATCCAAGGCATTACAGAGGTCATGGAACATCTCTTGAAGTCAATTGGGCAATCCTTGCACCAATTATGGCTCATGGAAGCATACAAAGTTATAATGTTGGACTCATATGTGGAAGAAATTTGTAATTGGGCATGAGATAGGATTTTAGGATTTCATATGGTATATGTGTCATTTGATAGGTTCATGTAGGTTGTCATGATCATATCTTGTCATTAGACAAGTCAAAACGTTCTAGAATTGAGTTTTGGGGTTTGAACAAGTAGGCCCTGGTTTTTAAGCCATTTTAAGGAGGGTTTTGAAGTTTGGGTGTTTAGGAGTGTGACCAAGACCTATAATCTTGAAAATCCTTAGTGTGTTTGTCCCTTTGTTGAAGCCTTGGTGTGTCTAATTCCTCCTTGTGTGTCCCAGAGTTGAAAGGTACATAAGTGGTGTCCAGAGATTTCTTAGTGAGGAAAGAAAGAGAATCAGTGAGTTGGCCCTTGGGAAGGAAGAAAACTTGTTGTGAAAATGCCTCCTAAAAATCAAATGGCTAGAGAACTTGAAGAATTGAGAGAAGAGTTGGCAAAAGAGAAAAGAGAGAGGAGAGAACTTGAAGCATCTAGAGTGAGGCAAGAAAGACAGATGAGAAGAGAGAGGCTGAAGCTTATTGTAAGGATAGAATCCTTAGAAAAGGAAAGGCAAGAACCTAGAGGAGAATAGGTTAGAGGAAGAAATCATGGAGAGAACCATGAAGAAGAAGAGGTTGGTAATGCAAGGCAAGAGCATCAGACAACAGATGATCCTGAAGAAAGGAGATTTATGAGAATCATTAAGGCAGTACAAGGTAATGGTGGGAAGAACCATATTGATTTTCCAATATACCAAGGTAAAATGGATAGTGAAGAAGTGCTAGGGTGGATAGAGGCCCTTGAGAACTACTTTGATCTTGAAGACATAGAGGCAAATAAGAAGGTAAAAGTAGCAACAACAAGACTGAGAGGAACATCACTCACTTGGTGGACTAGTGTTCAGAATGAGAGAGAGGAAAGGTGGTGCAGGGCACCTAACCTATGTGGTAGGGGGGAACAAGTATCTCTGTTGCCGGACACCTTGCCACTCCATGAAAGCGAGGATTCAAGTAGATTAGGAAGTTGGAATAAAGGTTTGGTCCATATTTTACAAGTTGGTCTATGTTTTTTAATAAAGGCACATGTAAGGCCCACAAGCATTTTGGTGTGGTTATAAACCAAGTGACTCCATGGGACCAAAAGGCCTTAGAATAGGGTATTTAGAGTCTAAATAGTATTAGCAAAAAGTGGTTGTTTGTTTGTTTTATGGTTAGCAACGCCTATATGGTTGTTCCAACGGTCATGTAGACCTTTATATATGTCATATGTGATCTCAGTTGAAAGGGGGAGATCAGAGTGTACGGTGGTTTGGAGAAAAAATAATAAAAACTTCAATTTTCTGGAAATTTACTTAGTTGCATTTAATAAATCCATATGACCAATTTTGAGTCAATGGAATAGTTTAGAAATTTAGGGAATGCATAAAAACTATAGTTTGAAATTTGAATTTCAAATTCAACCGGTCATATTAGTTTTGGAGGGAAAGTAGTAATTTGGTATTTTTTTGATTAAATAAACCTTTGTAAGCAACTTGGTCGGTTGGACAGGTGCATATAAGCCTATTTAAGTTGTAATGAACATATGCAAGACATGAATCATTATTGGTATGGAAAAAATCATAGAAATTGTATAGAACAACAATCATACTTTCCTCTGCATCAATTAAAAAAATAAAAAATAAATGATACTTATACATACAATGGGGCTCTCTGTGCGAATGAAAATCCCTGATGATCTAGGACGTCGAGTCTGTACAGGCTCATCGCCAGTATCCACACCCTATATACAATAAATAATGTAATTAAATGAGATTACCACAAACATTTTACAAGAATGCATCAATATTTAATCAATTAGAAAACATCTAATTACCTTTCCTTTGTCAATGCATGCTAGCTCACCCCCCGCACTTTGTCCCCCTGGGGCAGGTGGTATCTGCAAGATAAAAGAAAGATTAGCAACCATATATGCTACAATATCAAATAGAAAAAAGAAATGCAAACACAACATAATGCACCGTAGATGTCTCAAGGCCAAATGAAATGGCCGAGAGTGTAGCATCATCTATCTGTCTGAGCTCCTCCTCGGTCATCAACTAAACATGAATGAAGATCACATACATGTAAAAGTCAGTATGGCTTAAAAATTAAAATTACTCTATTATAAAAATTAACTTTAAATCACATATGTCATAACAAAAAAATGTATACACGTACCGACACCAAAGGAGTCCATGCCTCTACATTCCCCTCCTCTCTCGCATCAGGGTTTGTAGCCTCTGCACGTGTGTCTGGTGTATCCTCGTCTAATACAAAATGATACTCAGGAAGATCACCTATGGGACCCAGGCAAATATTCTTTCATGTAATGCAAGTGTGAGGCACACAAATGTGTGATGAGCTAGCCGATGATGAACTGGCACCAACATCATCAACACGAGGAGGCAAGACTGACCTAGCCTGAGATATCATTAGGCTACTCAGCCTATGAATGGCTCTGATGGTCTGAGAGCTAGCCTCTGCCATAATATCTGGATGCTGCACTCGAGGAGGGGGGGAGATATCAGGGGGGGGGACAAAAGTGCCAAGTTTCTTCCACTGGGAAGAGGGTCTATCCTGAGGAGCTCCTAGTCCTAAGCCCATGTTGGGCTTCATGCTCCAATAGTTCACTTTAAGTTTCAATGCAAATTCTGCATATAATTTTTTAAGGAAATAAAATGGTATGTCTAAATTGCCATGTGGAGGGATATCAAAGACCATCCACCAATGGTCCCAAAAATTTGCACGTATGGCGTCATTTGTGCACCATTTAATCGATAGTTTGGTTTTTTTTTGGGTCAACTGGTATACCCATTTTTGGGTTAGCAAAAAGGCTTGCCAAATCGTCTTTGGTTATGTTGAGGGCCGTGACCTCATCATAATCCAAACCATCATCAAACATCTGGTGCATTTCATCACGCCAACGAAGAGCGGCATTTTGTTGGTTTGTAAGAGTTTCAATGTTATCCACTATGGTGTTTAACATGGATAACATAGGAGCCAGTGCAGGTACATTATTATATGTTCTATGCAAACCTCTCAACTCAGTGAGATTTTCATTTATCAAATCCTCGATTCGAGGAGGGTTTTGAGGAGGTAGAGTATCATTTGGTGGACAGTTTTGTGGGGATACTGGATCGTTTGGTGGTGGGTTGCGAGGAATATTATTCCCTGCCTCAGTGTCATCATTTTGATCAGCCATTCCTATTGAATTGCAAAACATAATATATATTAAAAAAAAATCTAAATTTTAACCATTTTTGTCAAAAAAACCCTAGATTCAACTAAAACAAACAAAATCTTGTTAAAATCAATTAAATTTAGGTTAAAAATGAGTCAGGGGGGGGGGGGAACATACCTGATATCTGATATCCGATTTGCTATCTGATATCCGATTTATTATCTGATATCCGATCCGACTGGCCCAAATTTGCATGAAAATAAGGGTCGCGAGTCTATGATTTTGTGTTTAATCCATTCACAGGTATCGGATATCCGATATTATAATATATATAATATAACATATATATTACATTTTATATATTTTTATATTATATTTTATATTTATTATATTAATTTACTATATATTATAATATAAAATATTATTATTATACTATATTATTATAATTTATAATATATTATACTTTTTTATTATATATTATATTATAAGATATTACTTTTTATTATTATATTATATTATATATATATATATATATATATTATATTACATTACTATATATTATAATATATGAAATATTATATTATATTATTATAATATAATATGTAATTATAATATTATTATTATAGTCTAATATTATATGATTATAATATAATAATATTATTATTATTATATTATAGTATAATAATTATTATAATAATATTATTATTATTATATTATAGTATAATAATTATTATAATAATAATATTATTATATTATAGTATAATAATAATTATAATAATATTATTATATTATAGTATAATAATTATTATAATAATATTATTATTATATTATAGTATAATAATAATTATAATAATATTGTTATTTTATAGTATAATAATAATTATAATAATAATATTAAATAATAATATTATTATTATAATATAATAGTATGATATATTATTTAATATTATTATTATTATTTTATATCAATAATAATAATATTAAATAATATATCATACTATTATATGATTTTAATTATTAGTCGGATATTGGATTTAAAATCGGATATCCGATATCAAATCGGATATCTGATAAGGCTCGGCTTAACCTTCCAGGTTTGGTTCCTGGATAGGTAAAAAAAAGTCATAGTGGATTTTGAAGCGCTTTTAGGCATCTTCAAACTCTTTTTTTTTCACATCGCCACTTTTTGGCACACCATGATCCTGCACATACCCATAAGTTATATCAAAAAAATATGTATAATGATGTTTAGAATTTTGTAAGGATTTGTGGAATTTGTCAAATTGCAAAAGGAGTAAGTTAGAATACTAGTTTTTATATACCTATTTTTCTTCTTGAGAAAGCTTGGAGTGACATTAGTATGAATTTTGTTCTTATATTACCTAAGATAGCAAGAGGGTATGATTCCATATTTGTTGTTTTGGATAGATTTTCTAAGATGGAAAATTTCATACCATGTAAGAAGACATGAGATGTTGTGCATATTGCTAAGATTTTCTTCCAAGATATTGTTAGATTGCATGGATTCCCAAAAAGTGTTATTTCTAACAGAGACTGTAAGTTTGTTGGTTACTTTTGGAGGACTTTGTGGAAGAAGATGGGTACTGAGTTGAGATTTAGTTCTACATTCCATCTACAGATACATGGAAAGACAAAGGTTGTAAATAGAAGCTTGGGCAATTTTTTGAGATGTTTATTTGGAGATAAGCCAAGGATTGGGATATTGTATTAGCACAAGATGAGTTTTCATTCGATACTTTTGTGAATAGGAGTACATAAAAAACATGTTTTGAGATTGTTATTAGAATGTAACCTAGAGGTATATCAGATTTGAGGGATGTTGCTAGTGAAGAGAAGAGAAAAGGGGAAGAATTTTCTGATTTTATGAAGTCGTTTCATGAAGAAGTGAAGTTGAACTTGGAAAAAAGTAATCAAAAGTATACAGTGAATGTTGATAAGTCTAAGAGACATCATGGTTTTGAAGTTGGTGATGAGGTGATGATTCATTTTGTTAAGGTTGTAGCTTCTGTTAGATTGATTTGATGGTAAAACATCTTTAAGACAAATATCCTGTATATTTTATATGTAACGTAATATTTTTTTAATGTAATATACATTATATATTATTATATAATAATATAATAACATATTATATATATGCTTAAAGATGAGTTATACATATAGTTATTTATATTATTAATATAATGATGATTAACTATAGAGACATGTCTCCTCCTCTCATATTTATATGAGATCCAAATCTGCATTTTGAAATCATTAATAACATTGGCAATGTTATTACATTTATAGAAAATGATCCATGTTACTCAACATGGTACCAAAGCCTAACTATAAATGAAAGAAAATAAAAGAATATCTTGAATATTCTAAGCATCCTTTCTAGACTTCCCATCCAACTCACAAGTTTGTGAACTCAAGGATGCTTAGGAGTGCTTCACTACAAACTACCTTAAAGGATGTTTAGTGCAATATTCTATATGAAGAACAAACCCATTTTTTTCAATACAGAGCTCTAGTAAATGGATGGACAATGAACCACTTTCTTGTTCCTCTAAGAAGAGGGTTCCTTTAATATATTTTTTAATGAATGATATTGGATCTCTACAATTGAGGTCCACAAAGGTCTATCTCCAACATTTACAAAGAGTATTGTGGCAACGTTGCTGTGTTGCAACTTGACATTATGCATCATAATGTGGGTTAGAAACAAATGAATACTCATACCAAATGAATCCCAGTGAAAGATTGACACCAAATGGATTGTAGTGAAAGACTCTCACCTAATGATCATGATGGGGTGTGAAATGAATAAGGGATTAACATATATATATATGATGTAGAAAATATTTATTTCATGCACTCCTATCACTCATTTAGATGATGTATTAGTTCCTCCTATATTATGAGAGACACATAGGGATGAATCACTTTACTCTCTAGCTAGTTATAAAATAAGTGATGTGTCATCATTAATCTTTTTAGTAAAGACAAGGGGAGGCCTTCTAACTATAATAATTAATATTGATGGTGAAAATCAAGGCACATTAAGGAACTTGGATTGGACCCATTTAAGGGTTTGGTGTTATATTCACATCATGTACATCATTCAAGTTTGCATGCTTGACTGGTCCTTATCACCTAGAATATAAGCATTCAAGCATATAAATTAAAAAAAGATAGACCATTCTAAAAGTGACCTAAGTATATATATGTTAGTAGAAAAGTACACTAGGTGTTTAACCAGGTGGTGTGGCCATACATGTGAAGGAAATAAGTTAGACACATTAAAGGTAGGTAGGTATAAATGCATAATTTATTGCTAATGATCATTCCCATTCCTTATTTCTATTTAAATTTTTGCTAATGTCATGTGTGGGAGTATATATATTAACATATGTATCTTGTGTTTAATATATTCTATATATTAATGAAAATGGAATATATGCATATATATTCTTATTTATGTTTTTGGAAAGATCTTTATTATGCTAGAAATAGATAATACTGAGAGGGGGGGGTGGTGAATCAATATTCTACAAACTTTTGCACACAACGGGATATTGTTAATTACTTTCTAACTTGCATATGGAAGTAAACCATAATTGTTGAATAGTAGATATAAACATGCACATAGAGAACTCATAACACCATTATTTGTTAACTAGGGAAACCCTGGCAAGGAAATACCTTGGTGGGGATGGTACCCACTAGATGATTCACTAAACAATAGGATCCTATTAAGGGTATTGACCCTATTAGGAGTCTATGAAGTACATATATTATTTCAAGTCCTTGATAGAGTACTAGGCCTTGTTAGAAGCTTCAACCCTATTAGGAGTTGCTACAACCTTGTTAGGAGTTGGTATAACTATTACACGCAAGAATATCTCATTGCCCTAACATGCAATTATACAATTCAATTCCTTCACAAAATAGGTATACATACAATACTTTCTTAGCTACTATAAATCAAAATTGCTCTAATCTTACATCAGATTTCACATCACATAAAACTTGCAGATATTTCTCATAATAGTTTGCATGTCACATCTAATCACACAAGTTCCTCCTCCTCTACGCAATATAAGATCTTTACTTATACCTTTCACATTAACAAAACTCTGCACTGGCAACCTTCATGTCTTCACATGCTTGACGTAATATAGAATAACTTATGGAATAATATCCACATAGTCAGCTCAAAATAACTTAGTAATTATTTTGTAACCAAAATAATTCCTTAAGTCATACAACTTTGTTTACTACTATGCTATGTTTTGCACTATTAAATACCCACACTTTTAATCTTACTATAACTTGTGTCATATCGTTCATACACATCTATGCAATGGAACACATCATCATGATAGTTTCATGAAGCTTTCCTTAACTACACATAAGATAACTCTCAATGCATCATCCATACTCTTAAGATCTATTCTCTGAATTGTTGCAAACTATTTAATACTTAAACAATTTCTATCTTTAAATGCATAAATGAAATGTTGAATGTATGTTTCCATAAATGAAAACCATCAAGACATATAGCTGACCATATTTCCAATAATCTCCTCCTTTAGCATCAATGGAAACATTTGGAAAAAAATTTCTAAGTCCCAAAATGATATCATACATAACAAAAACAAATAAAAGTAACTATACAAGAATTGCCTTCAGAATATAACAATTTTAGCTCTCTCTCTCTCTCTCTCTCTCTCTCTCTCTCTCTCTCTCTCTCTCTCTCTCTCTCTCTCTCTTCTATAATACAAAACATTGGTTAGATAGTCCTGTGGCTACTTATTTGGCTTTTTCTTCCTATTCAGTTTATAAATCTAGCAATTGTATTCATCCTATGTCTATGGATAAATGTTAGAAAACCTTAGTACCTTTGGATTAAAGGTATATCCTATCATTAAATTCATTGTAAATATATAAATGATGGACCTATATCTCTTAATTTAGAGGATAGTTATCAATCAATGATAACTGATCCAACTATTAGTGTATTTTGTCTTTTGTAGTTGGGTATGTTGAGTTCTCTTTTATTTTTCTATCCAAAGGAAAAATTTGTTTACTAACAGAATGCAAGCATGAAGCTCAAAGAATGATAAATGTAAGTGGATGCTATGCAAAGGTGTAATCTAAGTCATGCCAAGCACTCCTAAGGTTACAAGTCTCCATATTTTCAAGGTTTCAAGTGTTTTGGACCAAAGTTTACAATGTCTCGACAATGTTGAAATTTTTTGACAAGTGTTTGAATAGTATCCAAGGTGTAAATTTGCAAGTTTTTCTTTATTTTGATTAATGTTTTACACACACACAAGGCACAATAAGACAAGAATAGTTTTACATCACAACCTAGGATTTAAGACTGTATATTCCATTGAATTCACACTTGAACAAAAGTTCATCCATGCTTATCTAGAGTGGACAACTTAGAATATTGGCACCATAGGCTCTCCCTCATAGTGAACTCACTTCTTGGGGCTACCAAGCTTTGGTTCCCAAGGGGCATTACTTCCCTAGGGACTATTGTCTCTACTAAGGATGTGAGAATATGGGATGTCTTCATGGGCATTAGTGACCCCTTGAGCTAGTGGGTAGAAAGGATTTTGGTCTCTAAAACAAGGTATTTAGTGTGTTCATTTCATTTGGAAAGTGAATGATAAACTTCCTTAGAAGGTCTCCGAGCCCTAAGAACTAGGGTTCGATACACCACACAGATACTGGAGGAGAGCTATCACACAACAATACCATTGACATGAAATTAATTGTATCAAGTCTATTATAGTGTTTGGAATGTTGAAACCTAGTTTTGGCCCATCACCAGTTCAAGGTCACTCCCTGGGGCTCACCAAGTGATGAGTCGTGTGTCTAAGATAGGCCTCTCTATAGAAATTGCACAAATTTCTCTTGTACCCAAGATCTATGAATAATGAGGGGAGATGATATGTCCATGCAACTCCTAGGGCTCTAAACAATGCATAAACACCACGTAGTATAGAAAGTTAATATTGGTGAACCAAATAAAGTGTTATCTAATCTACAAAAACCATGCATAGAGTTTGAACAAGCACACAAGTCTTCAACAACATCCTGCAAACAAGCATTAGTAGTTTTTCAATGAATGTGTTCTCCCAATGATTGCCACATATTGTAAATAGACCATCAGTAACAAAAAGTCATCTACTCTAGGTCCTAACATGAAATTGAAACCCTAGATGTGAATTTTGATCAAAATAGGTTCTTTTTGTGAACCAAATGAGCTCTGATAGAGAAAATTACACCCCAAAAGACCAAAATGACTCAAGATGCCCCCAATTGTGCTTAGAAAATGAATATTACATCCATGGTGTAGTTGGGGTCCTAAAGGGTGTAGTTGGTAGTTTTTAGGTGCAGTTGAGAGAGTGGAAGTAGGCTATGGGGAAATGGTGTCAAATAAATACCTAGAAACTTAAATCTTGAAGCCTACCTAATTCATCGATTTCTGTCTCCAATTTATGGGTTTGTTTACTTTGAAGTCATTTAAATAAGGTTTATTTGGCTAAATGCAGTCTGGATGGGTTGTATGATGGTTTTATTGTTGCTTTTAATTCAAGCAGTTATATAAATGCTTCAGTAAATCAGTAGGGTTTATGAGTTCATAAAAGGGATATTGCATAAGAATGGAGATGGGTGATTGCAGTTGATTAATTCTTATACAAGTTATTTGAATTAGATCTCTCGCCAATAGTCAATTTCTTTCCCAATGGATAAGGCACTAGTCCTATAAATTAGAAGTAAACAAGGATGAATTCTGCTGCTGCATATCAAGTCATCTTATAAAATCAAAATTATTTCAATCATGTTCAAGAATTATAAATGCTGGTCTCAACTCATTTATATTTAATTCCTGAGTCTTAAGTAGCTGTTATTTCTAGGAATATTTGTAAATTTTAGGAGAATTATGACCAGATCTGCTGATAAGGGATGTGTATAAGTTTGAGAGCATTGAAGAATTGAAGTGAGCTATGTATGTATGTGAAGGTAACAGATGAGAATCATAATGAAACTAAGATAATTTCATACACAAGTGCATTAGAATTATCCCTAGGTATAGGCACCTTAGTTTAGCAGAGCCAGAAGAGTAGGAAACCATCATTTGGTTTTGTTGAAGTTGGGTTATAGTGATTCATTCATATAGTTGATATTGGGAATTAGCTAATCCCTAGATTGTGTGAGTCATTTCACTGTGATATTAAGCATTTTTTTGCTTGATAGTTTCAGCAGTTTGAAATACCAACAAGATACATGCTACTCCTAATCATTCAAAGCACAAGCATGAGGGAAAAAATGAATAGTTATTTATAGCAGGACTATCTATGAGAGAATATAACACATCTTCAAGAGTATGAGTTGCGTCTTTAGCCAAAGATGATAAAGCAAATTGCTTCTTTTCTTCTTCTTTTTTCTCCAACACAATCATACCCATCTGCACGTCATCTGCTAGAATCACTACATTACATTTTCTATTTTGGAGAAATAGTTCCTTGAAATGGTACTTCTAGATTGCACTAGGAAAGCTTGTATAACTTATAACAATGCATCTCATATAGTTTCCTCATAGTATTTACATTGCTGGGGCTCCAAACTCTACAATGAATTTCTTTTGAAAACTTGCAAGCTAAGCTTCCTTTCTTCTTTAAATAAAGTAGTGAAAAAGACTCCTGACTCAACAAGGTCATGTTGTGGATGCAAGCCATACAGAAAGATGAAAATAAACTTCTAGAATGAAGAGGAAAGGAATACAGATACAGATGTTGTACAATATATCAATCCTCCCAAAGATTGAGTTCTTGTTTAATGTCTTGCAAAGCAATCTACAGTAAAATGGCCACAAACCTGTGTGAATGGGTCTGGATCAAATTCTGTCAGAGGTAATGCTGCTAATTTGAGTGGAAAAGTAAATGGGAGAAGCTATGGCATATTAAATTCTTTGTTTTCGATCCAGAGTTTTCCAATGCCAAGACATCTCGAGATTCCCTGCATGCAAAAGAAATACAAAAAACGAATAGTGCATTATATCAGAAATATAAATTTTCCACAACTTTATCCTTGCACTTAAATATATGCTAACCCTGAACCTAAACATCATCTATAAAACAACTTTGTGACTTGAAAGAATTAACAGTGGCTTTGTTTTTTAAATTGTGATGAGTAGAAGAGAAAGATAAAATGTAAAAGCATTGAATAGCTTTGGAATCCACCTTTGCAACTTTCTAATAGATAAAAAACTTGGAATGATATCTAATGACCAGATTCTTACCTCCTTTCTCCTCTCTTGTTGACCCTGCACCAAACTCCCGACCATTGCAGTCACGGTGTGCCCCAAAACAAAATTAACACTGTCGTGACCTTTTTTCTTATGTTTTGAAGGTCAAAATTTAAACAATTTTACCATAGTCAAAATTTGGTCGAAATTTCAACCATATTGTGCCCATTTTTTCAAAAAAATGAATTTAACAACCCAAAGAGGCCTTTGGTCAAAAATTTTGGTCGAACATGGGGGCCTAGTGTACTAGTGTAACTATATCTATCCTCATAATCATTGATCCCTTTACTAAGAAAAGCAATGGATTGTTCTAATATTCCATCATTCAATTGTGTTAAAACCACTGATATACTTGATTCTCCTCCAAAGGAGTAAAGGATGAAATATCTGTCAAACGTGTGGTTAAGAAGAGTGGGGGTTGAGGTAATTGACTTCTTGATTTCTTAAAAACTAACTTTCCCCTCCTTAGTCCAAGTGAAGGTTCAATTATTTTTTAACATGTTTGTAAGGGTTTTGACCATAGAAGAAAGGTTTGGAATGAATCTTCTTACAAAATTAATCCTACCAAGGAAACTTTGCAACCCTTTCTTATGAGAAGGAAGTAGGAGAGCAAAGAATTGCTTCTACCCTCTTTGGATCTATCCTTAATCCATCTCTTGATACAATATGTCCTAGGAGCTTTCCCTACTTAGTGGGAAACATACACTTCTTGGGATTCAAGGAAGCACCATATTCTCTACATCTAAGAAATAGTTGCCTCAAATGATCAAAGTGATCTACTACATGTTTAAAGAAGACAATTATATCATCGAGATATACTAACATGAAATCCTCCATTACACCTTTGAAAGCCATCTCCATTTCCTTCTAAAATGTGGCACTTGTATTAGTTAGTCCAAATGACATCTTACAATAGGCATATGTAACCATTTTAGTGGTAAAGGTTATCTTATGTTGGTCTAATTCTTAGACAAGTACATTATTATAGCTTGAAAAACCATCCAAGAAAGAAAATCTTTTTGAACCACTAACCTTGGATAGGATTTATTCCAGAGAAGGAAGAGTGTGATGGTATTTAAGAGAAGCCCTATTAATGTCTCTAAAGTCTACACAAAGTATGATTTCTCCACTTCTCTTCCTAATAGGAACAAGATAAGCTACCCATGAGGAATGTTTGATAGGAAAAATAATATTAGTCTCTATGAGTTTTGACAACTCCCTTTTCATTAATGGCTCAATCCTAGGATTAACTAGCCTTTGTTTTTGTCTAACAGACTTAGCATCTTGGTTCAAATCTATAGTATGTTGAAATAAGTTTGGGTCAAAACCCTTTAAGTCTTCATATGTCCATGCAATGACATCATTAAATTCTTGACATAACTTAATGAAAACTTCATGTTTAGCTTCAGCACATACCTTTCCTAAATTGAGAGTCTTTCCATTAGGAATAGTGATGGGCATGTAGCCATCTTTACTTATAGTCAGATTTGAACCCTTTCTCTTTACTTGATAATTAGAATTGAAAATTCTATACAAGGTAATGAGACCCTTAGGTAATTTTTTATAGTTCAAATTCATGATTTGGTCCCCATATTGGCTTTGGAGTTTGGATTGATCTTTTGCAGAGAATTCTGCCTCACTTTGCAAAAAATTTACAAATTGCACATTAGAATCAAACACCTGCCAATTTGTGCAATTGTCAAGAATAGTAGGTCTTACAAAAATCATGATTTTTTGCTCCTTCTCATCAGTAACATGCTCTAGTACTTCATAGTGGGCACCAATGGTTGCAAGCCTATCATCATGTTTCTTCTTGTTCCTTGGAACAATCTGAATATTGAATGCCTCAAATTCTTTAAGAAGATCCAATACTCTATGTTTATATGACTCTAGGAGATTGTTCTTTGTGATGTTCTAGTTCCTAACTTGATTTACAATTAGCTCACTATCCCCATATACCTTTAAGAGTTTAACACCTCTCTTTCATGCCAGTTGAAGACCTTAGACTAGGGCTTCATATTCTACTACATTATTTGTGTAGCTGAATTGGAGCCTATAAGAAAAATAATAATTCTCTAGTTCAAGAGAGATCGACATAACACCAGCCCCTAAACCATCTTTTTTCTTGAACCATTAAATAACAACTCCCATAATCCATTTGTATCCTCTTTTGTCTTCATGAGATTGGGGATAGAAACACCTTTGAAAAATATACAATAGGTTCCAAGATTTGTCTCTTCAGCTTCTTGTATTGGATCAAACTAATAGGCAATGGCCCACTCATCCAAAACAAAATCAACAACATCTTCCAATGAAGTAGCAAGCTCATGGAATGTGTACATTTCTTCCTCCTCCCTAATTGTACAATTCATGTTTATAAGGCTTGAAGTATAAGTCTCTATATGGTTAAGGGATAAAGGCTCTACCCTTAGGGAAGCTCTTACCCTATATCTTGTCCTAAAGAACATACATGACCAATCTACCACAATATGACACCCTATCTATGTAGTGAAGTCTCTAGAAAGACAGATAGCAAAATAAAGTTCTACCTTTGCTATTGATATATCTTGGGTTACTATGTAACCAAGGCAAGTATGTAATGCCATCTTCACATTCTTTAGAATCCCTACAATCTTGATAGAGCTACCATCCAACTAAAGGATATCCTTGATCATGGGCTCATAATTGATACCAAGGAGATCAATGCCACTTTTGGGCATTACAAAACTACTAGCCACTAAATATATCATACAATTGTAGACTAATTTTTCTCCTATGATCAAACAAACATAAAATAGGGGAGGCCTAAATTTATTACTTGTTTCTCCTCCCTTTATTTGTTGCACCAAGCTTGTTGCATTCTCTTCTGTAGGTAGTTGATCTTTGACGTCTATGTTCTCTAACTCCTTCTACAGCAATTCCTTTTGCAATGGTGTGGTTCCAACAACATCCCACATGGAGATATTTACATTATTTTTTTTTATTTGATCCACCATATTAAAAGAAGTTTTGACTACCTTGGTTAAAGATTTGGGGATTGCATGGGTAGGTGGTTGAGATTGAGTAACTTGAGGTTCAACAAGGTATTTGTTATTTGTGTTCTTCTTCTACTGAGGAGTAGCATTGGATTGGGAATTCTTTCCCGACACCTGAAGAACAACATTTGAATTTGAAGCCTGATTGGGTGACAGGGGCATAGCATCTTCAACAACTCTCATTTTACTTCCAATATTATGAGCTATAACATCATACTTGGCATGAAAAAGTTTCTCTGCTTGATGGTTCATAAAAGAACAATCATTTTTTTGTTGTAAATAAGAAACATTAGTAGGTTGACTAACACCATATGGTTTCCCTATCGTAGGCCCTTGGGTAGTTAGTGCCGAATAAGATCATGCCTTTTGGCACATGAAAAAACATAAGAATAGTAGCAAGAAGGGCATAAATCTTGCTCTTGAGAAAAATTGTTTTGGGAAACCATGGTTCTATCTTGATTTGTATTGGTAGTAGTAGCATGACCATTAGATCTATTTTGATTATAGGGGACATAATTTGGATTTGGGTTAGGAAGTAAAGTATTTGTAAGGGCTTGATATTGTATTTCAAGGGCCTTATTTACTTGAGCTTATTGTCTCTCCAAAATCACCACTTTATTTCTCGTCTTTTTCTCATGTTATCTTGAATTTGCAACTTTTGTCCAATATCTTGCATTAATTCCTTCAACTCTCCTAGCTCACTAGATGATGTGGAATCTCGAGGGGCTAGAGCAAGAGGTTGTGATGTGGAGGATGTGGGAAAAGGGGCTATTACTAGTTGATGATTGGGCATATCAGGGAAGAAAGGCATAGGAGGCCTTGGAGCTAGCTTACCTCCTTGGATCAAAATATTATCTACCCTTATGACAATCTCATAAGCACCTGGTAGAGTATCCTCTCCCATAGTTTGGATTGTAGTGGCAATATCATAGTCTAACGCTCTTAGATAATGCAAGAAGGCATCACCAAGGGTAGGCTTTACTAATGTTGGTATTCTATCCCATGTTTTTTGCAATCTATAATTGAATTTAGCCATGTATTCATGGAGGGGTCTTTTTACAGTGGTTAACTTATCTAACAATGAAACATAATCACTTTTATCTTCAAAGTGCTTGCATAAGGTTGGTCCTAACCCATCCCAATATATTATAGAATTATGAAGCAATCATCTATACCATTGAAGTACTTTCATTTTTAAAGAAGAAGCTAGAAGTATGACTACAACATCATCCTCAGATATACCATGAATATTACAAACATTTGAGACTTGTTGAATGTGTTCTATAGGAGAGATGGAGGTTTCTTTAGTGAAATCTTATATACTTTTAAGAGCTAATATTGGTATGTCATGTCTTTGAGCTAGAAATAGGGGACTTCCACCATTAAAGGTGGAAAAAGTATGAACTCTAGCCATGTAAGAAAGTGATTTATTAATATGAGAAAATGGTACTCTAGTTTGAAACCTTGCAATAGGAGGAGTGAACATTTATCTTGTAGGTGTATGGATTTCTTCTGTACTCCTAACTGGTGATACAGACAATCTAGTCTTCCTTCTTCTAGGATTGGAAAATGAAAGCTCTTGATATTGGAAATTACCTCTAGAAGATGCCCTTGTTTCAGCTTTGGGCATGAATCACAACAACCTCAAATATGAAGGGTATAGAGTGTAAAGTGTAGATTCACCAGGTGCTTTATGGAAATGACCCCCTTGAAGGCCTAGAAAATTGAGAGTAGCACTATTTCCTCACCATCATCTTCAAATCCTTCCTTTTGACACTAGTAGATTTGAAATCTTCGTAAATGAGTGTCCCATTGGGCGTGCCAAAAAATTGTTGACACAAAAGCTTGCACCCTGGTTTGAGG
Source organism: Cupressus sempervirens (assembly GCA_028749045.1). Classification (NCBI taxonomy): domain Eukaryota; kingdom Viridiplantae; phylum Streptophyta; class Pinopsida; order Cupressales; family Cupressaceae; genus Cupressus; species Cupressus sempervirens. Next base: position 214,512,573 of record CM053783.1, read on the forward strand.
GAATACTTCTAAGATAGCCTCACATAACATGCAAAAAATCTCAAAAGTGTGAGACTTAGGAACTTGAGATTGAGTCTCTGGAGAATGCCAACTTCCTCTTCTATCACGATGCATCTGACTGATCTTCAAGAGGAAAAGGGAGAAGGAATGTATGTAAGAAAAGCTACCTAATCTAATTTAGGGAGAAACACACCAAAATAGTATGTAGTTCTACTTCTTTTCCAATGAATGAACTAAAAACTTAATAGATTTCTCAAAATATACCATTATCTACACCTTTTCAATATCTATATCATAATATTAAGCAAAATGTAACTCAATCAGAGAAGGAATAAAATGGATTCACTTGGTTTAATCAATCACAAAGTATGAACATGATTATGATATTTTGATTGTCAAATATATTCAACAATCAAGGCTACAAGGATATGCACACACTTGGTTGATAAAGAATGGATACAATAGAGAAAATCTATATTGAGCATAGGCGAAATTAAAAAAGAGCTCTAAAACTTTGAAAAGAGAGAGCTCATTGAAAATTACAAAAAGAGAACCTTTTAGAAAAAAAAAAAAACTTGCTTTTATAGTTCAAGCATAAATATTGATTGCTTCACAATTTCTTTTATGCATTTAGGACTATAAGAGGATAATTGGATAAAATTTGGGTGATAGATTGGATCAAATATGCCTTTAGAGTCATGGAAATCATCAACCTTGACTAGAAGAACCCTGATCCTAACATGAAATGATGCCCTTAGTGCACAGAGGGCTAGATGGATAACCAGGTGATGAGTGCATGCTCCTTTTACATTTACTAGGCATGGGATATGCTAAAAGCAATCTACACACTATCAAAAGATTTGATCAACCATTAAGAGTTTTTTCTTCTTTTCTATCAGCACGCTAAGTCAAATGTATTAATAGGTCAATAATATTCAATGTTCATCCTATACCTTTCTTGCAATTCTATTAGATAAAGACCCTTCTCTTTACCAACTTGGATGAGTGAAACACCCTTATCATGGTCAACTCAAGGTTCTATGATCCTATGGTCATCAACGGATCTTAGCATTGGGCTCTCCTTGAAATCTCTTTACAATCTTACAATGCCACAATGCTATGACAAACCCTTTATCTTCGTGTGTTTGAAATACCTCTATAGCTACACCCATGATCTTACAATAACCACATATGATAATATCATAAACCCTTCTCACCACCTCTTGTGACCATACACTTCTACGATGTTACAATAGCTAAATATCATAACATTAGCGACTATGTTAATTAACTTTACAATCTTATTCTGGATCATAAGATTGTAGCATGGAAATATGGTCATATTATTATAGCTCCGACATTTCACCTTTTGCAATCTAAAGAAATGGGCCATGCCAGGCACACATGTCAAGATCTCGCTATGTCTCTATAACTAAAGGTCGATTATTTTCTCATAGTAACATGATGAGAGACATTGATCTCCTTCCATTTGATGGCCCAAAAATATGCAATCAACTTATTGACTATGCCAAAAATCCAAAACAATTAGAACTCATCCGTGTGCCAACCTGTCTGACCTTGATCCACCTCATCCACAACCCATAAGGAAAATAGGACCCACAAACCACATGGCGAGTACTAAGCTTCTTAAAACTCTTATCCTTAATCCAAGGCTACATATCCTTAAGGGAGGGATTTATGGAAAAGGGGATACCCAAGAATCAAACAATTTTTTGAGGGCCTACCCATTAGTAGTTAAATTTGCTAAACCACCCTGGGGGTTGATCAGATAGATTTAGGTTGAGAAATTCGACAGCCCAAGATAGTACAAAAGGCATTAAGTTTGGTTTCAAGAGCTTCAAAATTGGATTCAATAGCATGTATCATTTTTCTTTTTCTATTTATCTAAAAAATAATTACTTGTGATCTTCAAATTAGCTCATTTCTAATTTATATTTATTTAACTTTTGATTTTTAAAATTCATTTTGGTTTTAGTTTTTAAATTATTTTAATTTATTTCTTATATTATTTTAGTTTTTTCTATAAATGTTATCTTTTAGTTTCTATAATTTATTTAGTCAATAGAATATTTGTTAGAGATGCTATTTTTTCATGTTATTTTTTGTATTTTTGTTATTAATTTTTCATAATAGATTTTTTTATGGAGTTTTTTTTAATGATTATTTTTTTCATATTTGATAAATTGAATTTAAATAAATAATATTTATTAATCTATTTAAAATATTTTAGTAAATATTATGTTATTTAAACTAAAAATTATTAATAATTTAATTTGTTCACATAAGATTATATTATAAAAAATAATTTCATTATCGAGCACCTATCGACTTATCATTGCAAGCACAAAAGCATGCAACTACTAGCATAATCTATGTTTATTTCTCTAATTTAAAAATGTCAATTTTCTTTCGTTGACCGATTCATGCTATAAATAGTTAATTTAATTTTAAAAATATTTAAACTCTTTTATAAAGTGTTTGTCTAGTTAACTCATTAAATTAATTTTCAAGTTTATTGATTATTTATTTTGTCAACTTGAATGGTATTTCTAATTGTACATCTATCTTGCATTCTTAAATATTATTTCAAAATCATTCAATTTATTTGATTTAAAAAAAATAAAAGAAATCAACTTATTAAACACAAACAACAACAACAACAACAAAAAAAGTGTATGTAATGTGTCTCTTGTTTTTCTTCCCCATATATACTTTGTAGATTTCAAAATTCAAAAATATCAATCAAATGAATAGGGAAAGGCTAATGATAGTCATTATAGCTAAGTTTACATACTCTACACTCATAAATTGTATACTGGATTAGCCATTATAGCTAAGTTTACATATTCTAAGCTCCTACATGATACACTAGATTTTGACAATTTCTTTAATTAGTTTTGAACGTGACTTGAGTAGTTGTAGTCTATTGTTTTGGCTTCTAGCTAGTTACATTGAATCCTATGCACACAAGGTCAAAAGTGATTGTTTGAATTGACGTTGCATGCATATTCCCTATTTACTCATTAAATATTCTCTTTAACCACTTCAAAACTTGCACAATTGATCTAATACTAATACACAAATGCTTCAATAATAATGCACTGTAGAACCAAGGATTGGGCAAATAAGAAAAAAACATTGTGAGCCAAATTTTTTTAGTGGACTTTAAAAAATGGAATCCAATGAATGAGGGTACTGGACCACTTGGTGTGGGGCATAAAAGAAACCTATGTAGCTCACCTAGAATGTGTCCGGCACTTGGGATGGCTCGCCTTGTTTCATGGAGGAATCCGCAGCACAAAACGATGATCTCAATTCTCTGGTACCAAAGAGTGGTGGGATGATAGATGCTGACGAGGTACATTTGTGCGAGCAAAATGTGGGAGGCATACTTGCTCACTGATTATCAGATTTGGCGGTGCCAAGCATTTTAATTATCTTCCCATCCATTCGAATCACTTTGTAAGGCCCCGTTTGGTTGCTGGAAGATGAGGGCCAAAACCGGGTTATCAGGGGTAAAACCAGGTTTTGCAAAAAAAATTTGGTGTTTGGTTGGTTAAAATTATAACCTGGTTTTCAATTTCATCTTCCAATTTTGGTCAAAAATTGGAAGAAGTTTCTTCCAACAAAAAGGTGGAATTCGAAATTAAAACCAGGTTTTGAATTTTATGACAGTTTTTTTAATAATATTGTGAGGTCCACAGTATATTCATCTTCCGTGTCAACCAAACGGACCATTGGCTTTCCAAACCACAAAACTAGGTTTTCAAAAACTTGGTTATAAGATAAACTGGTTATGGCACAAATTTACCTTCCCCAACCAAACGGGGCCTATGTGAAGATTAGTTGTAACGGAGGGAATATTAGGAAGAAGGCTAGTCACATGGTTCTACTATTGTACCCTGCAACAGGGCACACAAATCCCATTTTGCAGTTATCAAAAAGTTTGGCCGCGAGGGGTTTGATCTTCACCTTCGTTCAGTCTTATACATCCCATTCGGCAGCATTGCGGTCATATGCCTGGAGCAGATCAAAGAGCTTAAAGGTGATGTTTAAGGGTGGCCATCGTATATAAAGGCAACTAGTAGCTTATGTTGAGAGTAAGAAATTTGTATTTTGAAAGAGGTGTCATATAGTAATTAAGTGTTTCTTGCATGGAGAAAAGGGTAGAGTCTCACATACTATAATCTATCTCTACACTCAAAAATAGGTAGTACAATAGTACTTCATTCTATTATATGATATTCAAAGATAGTTTGCATTTTTCTATTGTAATACTTCATTATATTCAATTGTAGTGGAATGCCTAGTAATGCATAGCATTCAAAAAAAATTTGTTTAGATAGTTATGTTTTTTACTAAATGGTATAATATTATGCATGAAGTTGGAAGCTGGAAGCATTTTGTAATATATATATATATATATATATATATATATATATGTATGTATGTATGTATGTATGTATGTATGTATGTATGTATGTATGTATGTATGTATTGATTTATACATAGTTATTTTTCATATAAACTTAGCTATTATTCCATTCTATGATAAATTTTATAGGGAGTAATCCTAAGAGTCATCACCTTAGTGCCTTTACAAACTAGAACTTGGTCAATTAACCTTCTTTATCATTCTACTTTGAGCTAATTAAAAATATTTTTAGTATGGTGTGATGTTATGAGCTGGTATTTAATGACATTCAATACATTTACTTTGATAAAATTCAATAAAAATCAAAAGTGCATCATTATAAAGAATTCACTTGTTTTGCCTACTATTTAAATAAATGAGATTATATATCTTGAGTGGCTTGCTCTTTTCTTTTTAGAACCCCTAGAATCAAAAGTAGGAGAAATGACCTCTTTTGCAAGGGATTATGTTCAATAGATTTGTATACAAATTTATAATACGATATAGAAAGTATTGGTTAAATTATTCTATGCTAAACAATAGCTAATACAAATAATTCATATATAAGAAATATATTATATTTATATTGCTATATTACTTGACATATATGAAATAGATAAAAGTGAGGATTTTAAAAAGTATATAGAATTCATACAAAAAATTATGTCATATTAATCCTCAAGAAACAAGAGAAATACTTTGAGATGAAACAAAATACCTATATAATAGATAATCCCACTTCAAAAGATCCTAAAATAACTTTTCTTATAGTGGTATAAATTTCTTGTCAACAACATTGTATAGGATGATTTAGATGCACTCCAAGCTCCCTGTCGTGTTCTAATATCTTGGTGTAAGTATGGAAGTCTAAAATTTTTTTCGTGTTTAAAATAAAAGTGAAAAAAATTATGAGTTCCATACTCATAATAGTTGTGAAGTTAACTACTGCACAAGCATGATGTAGGACAGTGTGTAAACACGTGGGAAATTTCAAGTCTAGAAGAGGGACTTCTTCCATGATTTAGTCTGTATCATCAAACAATAGAATTCAACAACATATCCTTACTTCAACCACTCATAGCCACCAATATTCAAACTTGATTAATTTCAAATTAAGTAATTTATTTTACATTTTACTGTGTTACTTCCCCTCTATTTTGAATTACGTCTAACAGGAGCCTTTAAGTTCAAATAAAAATAAAAATAATTTTTTTTTTAAGTCCTTTAAATTGTCACCCTATCTCAAATATGTTCAAATATTAAAAAAAAACTATTTTAAAGTATATGATAAAATTGATGAATAAGTTATTAATACAAGAATAGCAATTTTTAAAAAAAACACTTATCTACTTTGCATGTACATAATTTTTAATAAAAAAATTTAAGTAGTGAGCAATTTTCTTTAGTGTTTAAAATTTATAAATATTAATTAAATCATATATTATTAATAGATTTGTTATATTTAAAATTTATTTAAATAATAATTATTATTATATATTATGAGCTATTAATTTTATTGTGTAACAAATTTAAAACTATTTGATAAACATGGTAAAATATAAATAATTTATTTAAATGTTTCTATATAGTTTTTGCAATAATTTTAGTGAATAAATAAATTTAATGCACTTAATTTCAAGTTTGAGTTATTGTTATAGTTGTGGTAGATTTTTAAAGGTGAGGAGTTAGACGTTACTTTTGAGTTAGAGTTCATTTTGGTTTGACCTTATTCAAGGTTAAAAGTAAATGACAGTTATAAAATTAATGAATTTCAATATGAGGTCCAATGTGTTAGAGCCCCAACCAATTCTTACAATTCCCTCATAGTTGTAGAGTCTCATCTATAATTAAGTTCAAGATAATTGATTAAGATAATAATGACTTTATCCATCACTTTGTTGTAGAATAAGTCATTTTGTACAAAGTGAACTATTTGCTCTATGATTCAAGTGAAAGGAGCCCTAGCCCTTTATATGTAATTAGAGTGTTCATAAACCTTCAGATATCTACATCACTATCGGTTACACCCTTGCACCCCATTTGGTACAATTGTTAGTTAGTAAAGTGTCTAGGGGAGACGACCTAGTAGCCGACCATGTTCAAATGACTGCTACATCTACCATTATAGATCACCCCCTAATTACCACTCATAAAAAGGCCCAAAATGATAGCATGTGTACTAATAGTCGATCACACATATACTAATAGTTGATCATTTTTTTGCTTTCTTAGTTGTTGATTGGTCCACTTGTGCAAAAACTAAATTTTTTTGGTGAGCAGTTATTGAGGGATGAATGAGACAGGTTCCAGACAAATGTTTAAAATGGCACTTTTAGACCACCCTACAATCTATGAGTTCTACAGAGAGCTCTGTAAATGAGGAAAAGTCGAAAGATTAGCTCCAAGCTCTTTACTCCACTAGAGAAGCAGCAAAATTCAACAAACAGGTTAAACATTGTAGGTGTGCAAAATTAACCAAAACAACTAGCAACTATGGTAAAAAAACAAGTCAGCCAAGGCAACTAGCAACTAGAAGTTGTAGGTGCAAAAAAAGTCAGCCAAGGCAACTAGTGACTCGTCTCTCCTAACTGGGTGCTAGTGCGGGGATGCATGGGGAAATTTGTCTCCGAGTTCAATACGTAAGAAGTGAAGAAAAAGTTGTTTGGGACAAACTTCAACAGGAGAATCACGCTCGAACAGGTGAGAGGATAAAGTTGTTTCAAGGCAAATGTCAGCATTCCAAGCCCAATGTGGGTTGAGCGCAAGTGACAGGCAATACAAGGTCAATATTGATTCCAGAGTCTTTGGAGTGAACTACGCCGTCCATCACGCAAAAAATTTCATCATCCATGTCGTCATGCAATAACAATAATAATAATATCCCAATTTACATGCCTCATTTCGTCACATACGGTGGTTATTCTATTCATAGGAAGACGGTTCAAATCGGCGCATGAAATTACAAGAAGGTGCAATATAAATCTCTTCTTTGGTAGAGAGGAGGAGCTCATCAGATTCGACTTCTGCCTGTGAATACCAGCTATTTCCTGGTCGAAGAAAAGATAAAGATTGTAATATGGATAGTTGTAATGGAGGGAATGATACGAAGAAGGGTGGTCACGTAGTTGTGATTTCATATCCAGCAACGGGCTACACGAATCCCATGCTCCAGTTCTCAAAGAATCTGGCCTCCACAGGTAATTTGCTGGTTAGGTTCGTCGCATTCAACTACAATCACCGCAAAGTCATTCAAGGCCAGTGAATCTCTGAAGCACCTAAAGCATTCCAGATGGCCTTCCAGAAGGTGATTCAACTCTAGACTCGAACATAAATCCAGTAGTGTTCAAGCACATGCTGGACAACATGGATGGCTCGGGACTCGAACACCTGATCCGCCGACTCGATGCCCTCGCAGGGGACAATCATTCTTCGGTCTCCTGCATAATTTACAATTCGTTCCTTCCGTGGGTTCGAGATGTTGCGAATAAACTGGGTATCCCTCAGACCTTGTTCTGAACGCAGTCCGCTGTTGTTTTCTCCATTTATCATCACTTTCGAAACAGTATGATTGTTGGAATATTAAATGCATATTGACCGTTTGTCTCTGGAGCCAAATGCCCACCTACCTCCATGACAGCTTGCAGAACGATCAAAAGAATTTATTGCTTGGTAGGTGAGTTTTTGAAATTTAGAAATGAGGGGAAAAATATTTTGCAAGTATAACAAAAGGAATGTTCTATTCCATTCGACCCGTAGACAAAGAGACAAAGAAGAAGAGCAGATCAAAAGTTGCAGAGAAGGAAGAAGAGAGAAGTAATCAGCAGATCCAGTCGTCAGAGTGCAGAGAAAAGGAAGTTCATTTCGTTCCTGCAGTCGCACGTGTTTCTTCTTTGATCATTTTGTAAGTTGAATGTTTTATTGTTTCATTTGTCCTGTTGAAGCAATGATTGCTCCAGGCATTATTGTATGCAGCCATTAGAGTTGCAAGTTTAAAGCTTCTAAGTATTGAAGTTGTTCAAGTTTTACCAGTTTAGGGTTTTCTGGTTGAAGCCAAATGCTCCCAGATTTTGTAATAGTTTGAATCTAAGTTGAATAGTAAGCAAGTAGGCATACGTGATTCCATTGCTTCTTGTTCATTGCATTTGTGAAGTTTATTGTTGAGTATTTGAAGCTTTGGGTCTCTAGTTTTAATGGTGAAAATATACACGTCATAAGTCTGCACTTGGTATTATCTTTGGTAGAAGTCATCTGCAGTGGCTGCCGAATTCACTCGGTGCCTTCTTCTACCTTACTCCCCTCTCTAGTGGCTACTGAGCTCACTCGGTAATCGCATTGTCTACCAAGTTCACTCAGTAATCACACCCTGCAGTGTCTACCGAGTTCTTCGTTTACTGAGTTGATTCATCTACCAACCTCACTCGGTATCTATTGTTTATCAAGTTGCTTTTCATTTACCGAGCTCACTCGATAAACTCTCATGCCACTCGATTTCTTAAGTCACTAAACAATTATTTTTGGCACTCGATAATAGTTGTTGTCGTGCCAATTTTTTTAGGTTTAGGGTTGTGCAAGCAATATCTAAGGTTGTTTTTTGTGATTTAAATATTTGTTATTTCTCACATGGTATCAGAGCTTTGAGGCCCCACATCCAAAGTAAGTTAGGCATTTATCTGAGATATTTATCATGGTAGGAGATGCAGGAAAGATATGGCAGCAGCCACCACCCTTCAATGGACAAAATTATGATACATGGAAAAAGAAAATGAAAACTATTATGGTAGCAAATGATTTGTGGGATTTTGTAGTTAATGGGTTTAATGATGTGATAGACCCAACTCAGTATGTTGCCCTCACAAATGCACAGAAGACTCATTTGAAAGAGTCAAGGAGGAAGGATGCTAAGGCATTAAGTTCGATTGAAGCAGCAATGACAAAGACTATTTTTTCCAAGATTGTAGCAGCAAATTATGCAAAAGAAGCATGGGATATCCTTGAGACGAACTTCAAGGGGACTAATAAAGTCCGTACAGTAAAGCTGCAAAATAGAAGAAGGGAGTTTGAGAACCTTCAGATGAAGGAAAATGAATTAGTTGCAGACTTCAGTTCAAGGACCTCTAATGTGACTAACCAACTGAAGTCAAATGGAGAAGACTATCAAGAGCAAAGGATAGTGGAAAAGATATTGAGGAGTTTACCTCATAAATATGACAATTTGGTCATGACCATAGAAGAGGCAAAAGACCTCACTATTTTGACAATGGATGAGTTAATGGGTACACTTCAAACCCATGAGCATAGGATCAATAGATCCACATCTTCTTCTTCTCAAGAGCAAGAATTCAAGGCTCAGTCAAATCCAAGAGGAAGGGGGAGAGGAAGAAATGGCTCAGGCAGGAACTCTAGAGGCAGAGGCTGAGGTAATGGAGGACAAAGGAATGCTGCAGCAGAAAGCTCAGGAAGAGTAGATGGAGCAAGTAGCTCACAAAATACTTCAAGAGGAGGTAAGAAAAACTACAACTCAAATAGGAGTAATGTAGAATGCTACTACTATCACAAATATGGGCATTATGCAAGTGAATGTTGAAAGAAGAAAAATGATCAGTCAGAACAAAGAAAACGTGTCTGATGTTAACATGGGAAGTGGAAAGAATGCTACTGCCTTCATCATGTGTAATGTTGGTGAAGAAGGAAGCCCTAAAGTTTGGTACCTCGATAGTGGACGTAGCAACCACATGAGTGGTAATGAAACCTTGTTCTCATTCATTGACAAGAGTTTCAAATTTGAGATTAAAATGGGTAATAATGGAACCCTACCAGTTGTGGGAAAAGGATCTATTATGGTCCGCACCAAGAAATGTGAGAAGAAGGAAATAAAAAATGTGTATTTCGCCCCTAGTATGAAGCACAATTTGATGAGGATTGGTCAGCTCATTCAAAATGCATACAAAGTGCTGATGGAGAATGATAGGTGTATCATTCAAGAAAAGGATTGGAGCAAGAATTTACTTGCAGCAGTTCAAATGACAAAGAATAGAATGTTTCCCTTGAAGATAGAGACATGTTTCTCTTCTCAAGTTGGTGTTGCACCTCCCACATAGTCAGCTCTAAGGAGTGTGATTGAAGACCCCTCACTACTACGGAACCTCAGGGATGGTCATCTTAGCTATGCTGGTTTAAATTTATTGTCAATTAAAAAAATGGTAGAAGGTTTGCCACATATAGGAAATTCATGTGACAAGTGTGAGGTTTGTATTTTGGGTAAGCAACATAGGCTTACCTTTAACTCTGGAAATTCTAGGAGGGCTAGATATCCATTAGAGTTAGTGCATACTGACCTAGTCGGTCCTATGCAAGTTACTTCCATTGGGGGAAGTACTTATTTTATAACATTCATAGATGATTTTAGTCATAGGACATGGTTGTATTTCTTAAAGAATAAATCTGAAGCATTTGAAAAATTTGTAGAATTTAAAGCCTAGGTTGAAAGAGAATGTGGAAATTAGATCAAAGTCCTAAGATCAGATAGAGGAGGGGAGTATACCTCCAATTCTTTTGTAAATTTTTGTAGGAAACATGGCACAAAGAAAGAGCTCACAACCAGCTATACACCACAGCAGAATGGAGTGGCTGAAAGAAAGAATAGGACCATTGTTGAAATGGCAAGGAGCATGATGAAAGAGAAAGGTCTCCCAACTAAATTTTGGGGAGAGACTGTGGCAACATCAGTTTACCTAATTAATAGGTGTCATACAAAGGCAATCCGTGATAGAATTCCAATGGAAGCATGGTCACGAAAAAGATGGATAGTTGAACTCCTAAGGGTGTTTGGATGTGTTGCATATGCACATGTGTCTAAAGAGCAAAGACAAAAATTTGATGATAAAAGTGCGAAGTGTATCTTCACAGGGTACAGCCTAGAATCAGAGGCATACAGATTGTATGACCCATTGAATAACAAGATGACTCTTTCAAGAGATGTGGAATTTTTTGAAAATCAGTCTTGGTATGGTTCAATTGATGAGTCACCGAGCACTTCAAGTAAAGTGCCAATTATAAGTGAAGAGGATGTTGATGAACAACAAGAAGAAGGAGCAGATAGAAGAAAAGACAAACAGCCTCAGTCATTACTGAGCTCCTCTAGGCATGACCGAGAGTCAGTGCCAAGCAGCAACAACGAAGATTCTAATCCCACACTCTCCTCCCTGTTACCAAGAAAGACCAAGAGTCTTAGGGAGATATACCAAGATGAAAGGTATGAAGATCATGAAGAGAGTGTTAATTTTGCATTATTTTCTCATATTGATCCAATATATTTTGAAGAAGCTATTAAGGAGAAGAAATGGTGTAAGGCCATGGATGAAGAAATAGATGCTATAGAAAGAAATAAGACATGGGAGCTAACTAAATTTCCTCTCAAGAAGCAAGTGATTGGAGTGAAATGGGTCTACAAGACCAAATGCAATGCTGAAGGCAAAATTGATAGGCATAAGGCAAGGCTAGTAGTCAAGGGCTATAAACAGTAGTATGGCAGAGACTATGATGAGACCTATGCCCCGGTTGCAAGAATGGAAACTGTGCCTACTATAATAGCAATTGCAGCTCAGCACAAATGGAAGTTATACCAAATGGATGTGAAGTCCACCTTCCTAAATGGTGTATTGAAAGAAGAAGTGTATGTGGAGTAGCCATCTGGTTATGAAATAGCAGGTGAAGAGAACAAAGTATATAGATTGAAGAGATCTCTTTATGGGCTCAAGCAAGCTCCAAGGGCATGGTACAATAGGATTGACTCATATTTAATGAGCAATGCCTTTAGCAAAAGCAATGGTGAGCCTACTCTCTACATCAAGGCAGAAAATGGTAATGTGTTGATTGTTGTTTTGTATGTAGATGATTTGATTTTTGTTGCAAATGACAAGGCTCTAATTGGTGAGTTCAAAGAGACCATGAAAAATGAGTTTGAAATGACAGACCTTGGTCTCTTGAAATACTTTCTAGGCATAGAAGTAAAACAAATGCATGATGGCATCTTCATCTCTCAAGAAAAGTATGCAGGGCAGATCTTGGAGAGATTTAAAATGCAGAACAATAAGGCAGCCCCCGCACCAACAGTAGTAGTTCTGAAGTTGAGCAAGGAAGACTCTAGCAAGAGAGTGGATCCAACACTATACAAGAGTATGGTTGGAAGTTTAATGTATTTGACTGCAACTCGGCTAGACCTAATGCATGCAGTAAGTCTAATTTTTAGATTTATGGAAACACCAAACGATTCCCATTGGCAAGTGGGAAAGAGGATCCTAAGATATGTGAAAGGTACCAAGGGATTTGAAATTTTGTATACTGAAAATGATGATTTCAAGTTGGTGGGATACACAGATAGTGATTGGGCTGGAAGCTTAGATGATAGGAAGAGGACTTTCATATGGGATTGGGTGCAATTTCATGGGCATCCGAGAAGCAACCTATTATTGCTCAATCTACAGCAGAGGTTGAGTATATAGTAGCAAATGTAGCAGCATATCAAGCTATTTGGTTAAGAAGGATCTTGATAGATCTGAATGAAAGGCAAGAGGATGGAACCACAATTTATTGTGACATCTCATCAATTGCATTGTCCAAGAATCTAGTCTTCCATGGGAGAAGCAAACACATAGAGATCAGATATCACTTCATCAAAGAGTTGGTGGAGAATGGGGATATCAAGATGGAATTTTGCAACTCTAAGCATCAGCTAGCAGACATTTTTACCAAGCCATTAGGCATTGGAATTTTTGTACACCTAAGAGAGTGTCTTGGTGTAGTTGATCCGGATCAGCAGTGATCCTTTTTTTTTGGCTCGGGACAAAGGGGGAATGTTAGAATATTAAATGCATATTGACCATTTGTCCCTAGAGCCAAACGCCCACCTACCTCCATGACAGCTTGCAGAATGATCAAAAGAATTTATTGCTTGGTAGGTGAGTTTTTGAAATTCAAAAATGAGGAGAAAAATATTTTACAAGTATAACAAAAGGAATGTTTTATTCCATTCGACCCATAGACAGAGAGACAAAGAAGAAGAGAAGATCAGAAGTTGCAGAGAAGGAAGAAGAGAGAAGTGATCAGTAGATCTAGTTGTCAGAGTGCAGAGAAAATGAAGTTTATTTCCTACCTGCAGTTGCACATGTTTCTTCTGTGATCATTCTATAAGTTGAATGTTTTATTGTTTCATTCATCCTGTTGAAGCAGTGATTGCTCCAGGCATTATTGTATGCAGCCATTAGAGTTGAAAGTTTAAAGCTTCTAAGTATTGAAGTTGTTCAAGTTTTACCAATTTAAGATTTTCTGGTTGAAGTCGAATGCTCCCAGATTTTGTAATAGTTTGAATCTAAGTTGAATAGTAAGCAAGCAGGCATATGTGATTCCATTGCTTCTTGTTCATTGCATTTGTGAAGTTTATTGTTGAGTATTTGAAGCTTTGGGTCTCTAGTTTTAATGGTGAAATTATTCACGTCATAAGTCTGCACTTGGTATTGTCTTTAGTAGAAGTCATCTGCAGTGGCTACCGAGTTCACTCGGTGCCTTCTTCTACCTTACCCCCCTCTCTAGTGGCTACCGAGCTCACTTGATAATCACATTGTCTATCGAGTTCACTCGGTAATCACACCCTACAGTGTCTACCGGGTTCTTCGTTTATCGAGTTGATTATTCATCTACCGACCTCACTTGGTATCTAGTGTTTACCGAGTTGCCTTTCATTTACCAAGCTCACTCGGTAAACTCTCCTGGCACTCGGTTTCTTAAGTTACCGAACAATTATTTTTGGCACTCGGTAATAGTTGTTGCCGTGCAATTTTTTTTAGGTTTAGGGTTGTGCAAGCAATACCTAGGGTTATTTTTTGTGATTGAAATATTTATTATTTCTCACAATGATTCCTACCTAGCTTCCCTCTTTCGCTTTGTTTGTTTTTTCAAACTACTTAAAAACTCGTATCTTTAGCTTGTTTCTCTCTGATCGTATATTTTAATCCCCAAAATCTAATTTTTTGATTGATGGCTTTGTTTTCCAACAAAAGGATGTGATTGTGGAAAACTGTCTAAAATCTTGAGCTGAAATCGACCGATTTACCGTCGGCATTCTTGGGAACAAGTGGATTCATCAAGTACTATCTACGGCAATTGGACGTTATGAAGGATGTCTCGTGGGTGATTTTGAATGCTTTGTATGATCTAGAGCCTGAAATCATTGATTCCCTTAAATCAAACTCCCTACCTTTTCTCCCAATCGGCCCTTCCATTCCACGGGCTTTCTTGCAAGATCCCAACTTGGAGGACAGAGAGGTGGATGTGAATCCACGGAAGGTGGCGGACATCATGGAATGGCTGAACAAGAAAGCTGCCATGTCGGTGTTATACATTTCGTTCGACAACATCTTGGTCCTAAGCGAAGAGCAGATCAAAGAGCTCGCTTTGGGCATTCAGCATAGTGGAAGAAATTTCTTGTGGGTGATCGGGGCTCCTCCAGGACACGGTCATGATGGGGAGGTTTTGCCGAAGGGATTCATGGAGGAAATGAAGGAAAGGGGGTTGGTGGTGGAATTGTGTGCTCAATTGGAGGTGCTGTCCCATCAGTCAGTGGGGGCATTTATGAGCCACTGTGTGTGGAATTTGACTCTGGATGCTTTGAGCTTGGGGATCTCGATGCTCACATTGGGCATTTGGACGGACCAGTTGACTAACTCAAAGTTTGTGAGCGATGTTTGGAAGATGGGGGTGAGAATGAGGGGAGATGATGGAGTCCTGGGAAGGGAAGAGACGCAGAGATGTATCTGTTGGAGAAAATATGACATCACAATTTAAAGAATTAGTAATTTTTCCAACAGACATAAGTTGAACAGGGAAGGGTGGAACAACCAGAGCATCAGATGGAGAATTATGAGAAAAGAAACTAATTTTACCACTTCCTAAGGCTGAAATAGTAGTTCCATTTGCAACAGAGATATCATGCATATCAGTTTTTGAAATAAAATTGGTTGCCGAAGGACTCTTGGCCATATGATCTGTAGCTCCAAAATCAATAATCTGGGAATTAATTTTGGAATTGGAGGTAAGATAAGCATGAAGATTACCTGACACGTGAGAGGAAGTGGACGGACTGTTGCCAGAAGAGACAGTCTTACTGAGTTGTTGAAGAAGATGACCCAACAAATTGATTGAAAAAGAAGTCTCGGCTATAGCAGCATGATCCTTCTGACCCTTATATTCTGATTTGAGATGTGGATGTAATTCCTAGCAGTGATCCTTGGTATGCCTAGTTTTCTTGCATTGATCACATTGATAGAGTTCCTTCTTACCCTTGTAGCGAGAAACATTCTTATTTTTGTCAAAAAAATGAGACTTTCTTTTATCATCCTTTTCAGCCAAGAGGACATTAGATTCAATCTTCTCTGTTGAAGTTTTGGATTCTGAGCTCATAGTCTTTCTTCAAGTTTCCTCTTGCTAAATAATAGCACAAACAAACACCAGCAAGAGTGGGTAATGTGGTATCCATTAGAAGATTGCACCTTATGTATTCATACTCGGGCTTTAGACTACAAAGTAGTGAGAAAATTTTATCCTCAGCTCATTTCAAAACAGTTTGGGCAACAGTGGTATGTGAACGATACAGGTTCAATTTATCCCACAATTTTTTAAGATTCCCAAGGTGTTCACTAAAGGTTTTCGCACCTTGTTGGGTTGTAGCAATTTCAAGAGTGAGTTCAAAAATATGGGCAACATTATTTTGGTTCCCATATAATTCAGCGATTGAATCCCACAATTCTTTTGCTGAATTAGAAAAAGTGAAAATTTTGGCAATCTGAGTTTCCATCGAATTGAGTAGCCATGATCGAACAAGCTGATCATTGGATATCCAATCCTCATATCCTAATTTAGTAGCTTGAGGACACTTTTTATCACCATTAACAAAACCAAATTTTTTCTTGCCACCAAGCGACAAAGTAATAGCTCTAGACCATGCTACATAAGTGATACCATTTAATGGAACTGATGAAAGTCTCCAACTAGGATTTGAATTGAACTCAGCCATGAAAAAAAACTAAGGAAAAAAACACTTACAATAAAAGTCTCTACTGTAGATTCAGAACACACCAGATTTCTGAGGCAGAGGATAAAATAACATGCATGAACTAGTAGAGCAGGTGCGGAATTTGAAGAGGGAAGATCACATGGCAAGGCTAGTGATCTCACGGCAAGAAGAGGCTTTGATGTTTGCAGAGAACTCAAAATTGTGCATCACAGAGCAAGATCGCGAGTTTTAGAGGCTAGGTCGCGCACTGGGAGCATAGAAAATGGCTCAGGAATAAGCAAAAATGGCCACACACCCTCGATTCAGCTTAGAAACAAGCAAAAAATGGCCATGAAAAAGGGTTTTTGTAGGCAAACAGCTCGAAACAATGGAACAGAAAAAATTGAGCAACCAAGAAGAAATCCTGGGTCTCTTGTGATGGAATCAGGCTAAACCCCACTCTGATACCATAAAGAAACTAATCAAATAACACACATATAATTAAATAACATACAAATGTATGTGGTTCGGCCATAGCCTACATCCACTGGAGAAGAGAGAGAGGGTGTTATATTCATTTTTGTGTATATCAAGAGATTACAACAGCTCTACATATAGAGATACATCAGCCTTAATTAGAAGAAGGCAAAGATTAAGACGAATCCAGACGAATTCCACAAAGTATGCATTCTCCATAAATAGAAATCTATAGATAGAAACAAATCCCGTAAATATCTCTTCTCCAACAGTATCAGAGCGGCAATGGAATTGGAAAGTGAAGAGGAAAAGTAGTACAGAAACAATGCTTTGAAATGGAAGGAATTGCTGAAATCTATTGCAAGTGAAGGAGGTTCTTCTCACAGTAACTTGAACGCTTTTGTTTAGGAGATTGCTTCCAAAGCCACATGATTCTACTTCGATGTCTCGTAGATAATGAATGTTTTCATATAGAACACGTTGTCAATGTAGAGAGCTTGCATGCATGACATTGAAAGCCCATAGGGATTAATAATGATTGAATTTCTTTACCGTATTAAAATGTCATTTTGGAGTGGGCGGGTTGTCCAACTTTTCGTACCATTAAGTTACTTAACACAAAGTTACTTTTGAGAAATATCCTACTTCTTGTAAAAGACATTTTACTTTGCTCAATTAAATAAAAATAGGCAATAAATGAATGAATGAATTAATTATAATTATGTCAAGAGGTGTTCTATACAATAGCATCACAAATATCTAATATAGAAATATTTCAAGATTCTTTGTCAATAAAAAAGATTTCCTCAATTAAATAAAAACAAGCAATAAATGAATTAATTAATTAACTCTAATTACGTCAAGAGATATTCTATACAATAGCATCACAAATGTCTAACATAGGAATATGTCAAGATTCTTTGTCAATAAAAAAGACAAGGGAGCAGTTACAATCTTTTATATTAAATAAAAAACAATCCTGAAATAATAGCTGGCAGAAATAAGAGGAAGTCCAATAGAGCTTGAAATAATAGGGCCTAAAAATATAGGCACCTAAAAATAATAAATATAAATATACACAATAATACAAGACAAAAATTTTAAGAAATTTTTATTTTAAAAAAAAACAAAATAAATAAATCATTTATTTTTTAAAATTTTGATTGGTAAATGGCCAAGGCCTTGATTATTTATTAAAATTAAAATTAAAAAAAACCTACATCATAACTCTGTTCAAACGGGCACTGGTAGGAAAGAACGGAGAACAAAACCTCCAATCTTGCTCGGGACAAATGTCCTATATTATTACATTTACATAGGGGCATACCCTCGCACTCATAAAAGTTACAAAGATACTCATGGGCGTTCCCATGAAGAAAAGGCTAAATTAAGGTATCTGCCATTAAATCTAAGCAGAAGCCAATATCCAATGCTTGGTACATCAATATACCTGTCTAAATAACCAATCCTCAAGAGAAACATGAAGCATTAGTAGAAAAAGGAAGCAAGCAAAAAGACCATATAAAAGTCAAAAGGTACCTAGTCTTATAAGCAGACATTTAAAATATGAAATTGCTAGACCAACACAAATAGGTTAAACATTTTTCTATAGTTGTGACTATAAAATTATCTAGAAGCAGCACACCAAACTGAACTTTCACCTTTGCAGAAAATGTTCCTTAGAGTCAAGACAACATAATGGCAACATAGCAATTCCAATCTTTATGCTCGGACATATAGACCTTATTCAAAGATCATCCATTAGGTTGGGTTCTAAAGGATGCTTATTGCATTCTCCAGCTAAGCTAGGTTGGGAAGATATGATCAAGGATAGAGGCAAGCCCAAAAACGAAGTCCCCTGTTCTAAGAGATTCAAAATAACATAATATAGAAATCTAAAGGAATTACTTAAATAAACACCCTAGCAATCATGAGATAAAATGAAGGCCGAACATATCATCCAAATGCCTTCAGAATCCCAATAATTAGGAATTGGTATCAAAATTACTAATCTTGGCTAACCTAATCCCTAAAGAGAATGCTAGAAACATAGAACAAACCATATGAAAAGGAAAAGAAAGAATTTTTAACCCAAACTGAACTAACAGCAAGGCACTAATCACTCAAAAAGGATATAAACAAAATAACTTCATATACTCCATCAGACCCAAATCACAAACCATACCAAGCTCCCAGATTATTAGATCAATATTAAAATTAAGAGATCTTATCTAAAATTGAGAGCATATTACGAGCTCTAAAATCTATAGACCGATGCTAATAATGAAAGAAAAAATACCAATCCAGATCATTACTCCAGGAACAATGTACAACATTTAGCTAATTATCCTTTAGTAAAATACCCTAAAGAGGAAAAAAGAATGAAATGATCAACATCATTCCAGGCCATAAAAACTACACCACTTGAAATTGGGGAGAGCACCTAGATCAAATTCCAACTCAAAGATAGATAAAAGTAAATTCGAGACTAAATTTATATTAAAGAAAGGATAACTATAATCTAATAAATTTAATAAATTCATTGGCATTAATCTAATGTTCTATAAGAAAGTTAAAAAGCTAATAACGCCTAAATTAATAACATCTTTGGAATATGTTACTAATTTATTAATATATTGATTACTATTAAATTTTGTTACTACTTTGGTTTTAGCAATATATTTATCGAATTTAAATTAAAGATGTTTTAAAAGAATTGATTTTACAGTTTTTATAAATTTGGATAAATACGGATTGTACATACACACACACACACACACACACACACACACACACACACACACACATATATATAATTCTTATTAGGATATTTAATAATTATATAATATGTTAAAGGAATCGATCTCTAAATATATGATGCTATAATAACATTATATGTACGGATTATTAGGATGCAATCAATAAACAAAAAACTAAGAGACAAGAAAAGAACAATATAGGGACAAGTATAAAACATTATAAGATAAAATTAGGATTGTTTGCCAAATAAATGTAATTAGATGAAAAAATGAGAATCATAAAAGGCCTACAAAATACAAATATATTTGAAATTGTTAAGGATTAAAGCGTTAATAATTGATTTGATCTTAGAATTTTTTCGAAGAGAATTTAGATTATTATAATTAAATTCAGGAGTTAAATTATATAATGTGGCAAGAAGTATTGTTAAGTTAATCTAAATTAAAAACCACAAACCTATCCCCATCTGTACCCCTATTAGCAAGTCCATCTACCAGCACATTGCCTTCTCGGAAGATGTGACCAATATGGGTTTCCTCAAAATTATCCATTAGTAATAATACTTCTTGGAGTTTTGAGTTCAAAATCCAATTAGGGGTCTTTTTTTGTCTAATAGCATTGAGGACAACTTGAGAATCGCCTTCGACGAAGATTCTAGATAGTCCTAAATTAAGACAAAGTTGAAGACCTCTCTCAAGTGCTTCTAATTCAGCCACATTATTTGATGAAGGAGGAAGAGGGGAGGCTAACTGGGCTACCCAATGACCATTCTCATCGTTAATGATGCATCTAGCACCAGCAACTCCCGGGTTGCCTCTAACGGCACCATCAAAGTTTAATTTATGCCAACCTGGAGGAGGAGGGATCCATTTACAATTAGCCCTCGCCTCCTTATTTCTGGTGTGATATAGCAAAGGAGGATTGATGAGGCTAGACCAATGCTTTTTCATGAGTCCGTCCCAAAATGAGAAGGAGCCTTCTTCATGAGGATTTTTCCTGAGATTAGTGTTTAAAACTTCCACAATTGAAGTTTCTAATTTGAGTAAGAATCTGTAAAAATGTCGTAGTTTCTTTCCTTCCATATCTTCCAGACAACAATGGATAGGCAAATATTCCATAGTTTATAGTAGACCCCACGAGCCAGATTTGTGGGCCAAGAGCAAAGTAACCCCTTAAGGGAGTTCAGAAGGGGAGTTGACCACTCAAGACAAGTCTTGATCCATTCCCAACACTTAATAGTGAAAGGACAATTAAGAAAGAGATGATCAACATCTTCACTATTGTGATTACACATGACACACCAGTTGGGGCCAACAATGCCAAATCTCGATAGTCTATCTACAGTTAGTGCCTTGTTTTGAAGAACTAACCATAAGAAGAAACTAGCCTTGGGGAGATAGGCTTCATCCCAACATAACTTTAAAGGTATCTCTATAGAGTTCCATTGTTGCGATTGGATGATGGCCTTATAGCCTTGTTTAACACTATATATTCCATCCTTTGCTCCAGCCCAAATAAGCCTATCTAATCGCTCAGATTGCTTAATGTTTCTATTAGAAATAATCTTATCGTACGTTTCAACTAACTCCGAGTCAAGCTCTAATCCATCCAAAGAGCGCCAACTCCATCGAAGATTTGCATCCAAGATCTCCTTGATCTTGTAGTCCTCCACCTTATTTCCCCATAGAGGTGACAATCTAGCTTTAAGAGAGTCAATGGTGGGGGAGGATTGGATTATGGGATGTCCATCCCAAGAGTCCTCCCAAAAAAAGGATTTGTTACCTGATACCACATCCCAAGTTAAATATTTACTAATAATTTTCTGACACTTTGACATAAAATTCTAGCATTCCAATTCTTTAGGCAGGTTTTTCATTCTGAATATCGACTCTAGGTCAACCGAATTTAGGTATTTATAATAAAAGATCTTAGCCCATTTATGTTAATTCTCTTGATATAATCTCCAAACTAGTTTTTCTCCCAAAGCCTCATTTTTCCATTGTGGCTTCTTGATCCCTAAACCCCCGCAATCTTTTGGTTTACATAAATTATCCCATTTGATGAGGGCAAGCTTCTTATTGTCTTCTTTATCTTTCCAAAGAAAGTTCCTAAGTTTGGATTCAAATTGCTTCGACATCCAATTGGATAGAGGCAAACATGCCATAGGCAAGATAGGAATGGCCGAGAGGACTGACCTGATCTTGGTAATCTTACTAGCTTTCGAAAGCCATTTGTTTCTCTAGCTTCCAATCCGCTTGTATACCTTTCCAATCATCTCCTGCCATACTCTATTATATTTTTAATTCTTATCCAGGGAGATACCCAAATAGTTGCAAGGAAACAGTCCCTTTTTATATCCCATGATGCCACAAATCTGAGATTCCATTTTTGGGGGGGTGTTTAAGAAGAAAATCTCAAATTTATCCTTATTTACCTTCTGCCCTAAGGCATCCATATACGATTGTAAAATGTTTTTAAAACCCATAGATTCTTGAAAAAATCTCTTTCTTGGTACAATGGTGTCATCAACATATTGTTGGTGTGTAATATTAGGGAGATTTATTGTAACAGAGATTCTCGAAATCTTGCATCCTTGATATGCGTCGGAGATAGCTCTACCAAAGGCCTCAGCCATAAGGATGAAAAGAGAGGGAGATAAGGGATCTCCTTGTCTAATGCCCCTAGAGATTTAAAAAAAACCTTCAGGAGTTCCATTCATGAGAATAGAAATCTTCGGGGAGGAAATAAACTTGAAAATGAGATTAACCCATTGATGAGAAAAGCCGAAAGCTTCTACGACCTTGCATAGAAAATGCCAATCCACCATATCATAGGCCTTTTATATGTCAAGCTTCATAAATATACATGCTTCTTTGTCTATGGAAGCTGAATCTATAGTTTCCTGAATAATAAGTATACCATCCAGAATGGATCTTCCAAGAACAAAACCTGTCTGTTCTTCCGAGATCAATTTTGGCATAAGTGCCTTGAGTCTGTTAGCTAGGATTTTTGAGAAAATTTTGTAAACGGTATTGCATAGCACTATTGGGTGAAAGTCGCCAAGATGTTCCGGACTATCCTTCTTAGGAATCAAAGTTAGGAAGGAATAATTGATTTCAGCTAATAGAGATCCACCATTTCATGAAGCCTCAATCGCTCTCCATAAATATTCCCCTAGTATGTCCCAACATTTTTGGAAAAAGAATGCTTGGAAGCCATCAGGACTAGGGGATTTATCAGGACTCATATTAAAAACCATAGTTCGAACCTCCTCCAAGGTAATTGGTCTGTTAAGGATCTTGTTGTGTTCCAGTGTAACTAACTTAGGAATGAATTTAAGCATTTGAGACTAGGCTTCCTTATTAGATCCTTCATAATTATTGAGTAAATTTTTTAAATGAGTTATTAGCATATCTGCTATTGCTTATGGATTTTTAGTATGCATGCCTAGAGGAGTAGTAATACTAGTGATTTTTTGTAGAGACCGGTTCTGAATGGTAGAATTATGAAAGAACTTTGTGTTCCAATCTCCCTCATCCAGCCATTTCTCCCTAGATTTCTATCTCTAGAATGTCTCTTCTTTTGAGAGGATACCTTCTTGTTTCATGAGAAGTTCTCTTTCCAAGAGATATTTCTCAAAGTTCATACCGTACTTTATAATATCTTGATTTAGATTTTTAAGCTTTTCTCCAATCTCCAATTTCTCTTTAAAAATATTATTGAAATGCTCTCTATTCCACTTTAAAATGTTTTCTTTCAGCATCTTGAGTTTAGAGATAAAATTAAACATTTTAGAGCCCTCGAAGTTTGCTTGGGTCCACCATATTTTAACAAGTTCAAGGAATTTCGGATCATGGAACCACATCTTTTCACATTTAAAGGGATTTCTAGAGGGTTTAGTTGGTTCAAAAATTTCCAAGCATACCGGGAAATGATCCAAACTTGTGAAAGGCAGAATGGAGGACTAGACATCCTTATTGAAAATAAAGAGATTACCTATTAAAAAAAATCTATCAAGCTTTTATGCGATATAGGCATTATCCTTTCTTTTGTTGTTCCACGTAAATATGCCATTATTAGATAGGATTTCTAGCAGATTATGGTTGTCAATCCATCTTTGGAAATCTAAAGATGAGGATGCAAGATGTTGTGAACCACCTACTTTTTCTTCCAAATTTAAAATGGTGTTAAAGTCACCTCCTAATATATTCAGATTATCTTTGTATTCTGATAAAACCTTACCTAAGTCTTCCCAAATAGCTTTTTTTCCTATTAAGCTATTAGGCCTGTAAACATTGATAAGAGTGAATTTTGTATCTGATAATAAGCTCTAATTGCTATACACATCCAGTTACTGCTATTCACTAGAGATTTTAAAGTTATTTTCTTTGGGTTCCAAATAATTCCTAAACCCTTAGAAGTGCTAGTTGCTTAGATAGAAAGACTGAATTCCAAAATCCTAACATCTTACTTAATTTAATGCCTTCAGTCTTATTTAATTTTGTTTCTTGTATTAAAATTATTTCTGAATTAAAGCTTTAAAGGTGTTGTTTGCTTAGTCTTTTTTTGCTAGGGGCATTAAATCCCCTAGCGTTCCAAGTTGTGATCCTCATGATGCCTTGGGAAGGCTCTTCCCCTTCTCCGTATTTAGAAGCTCATCAATTTTTCTCTGTTCCCTAGCAAGACCCTCAGTCTCTCTTATCTCCTTCAAATATTTCTTGCCCCTTTTTCCTTTAGGTTTACCAAAATTTGGAGAACTCAGGCCTTCCTGATTCATATGAAGTTCGAGCTCTTGCTGATATACATCTAGATCTTGAGCTGTAGGAGAAGTACAATCATCTATACTTTCAAATTCTTCAAATTCTAATTCCTTGTAGATCTTATCCTTGAGATCATCCTTCTCTAGGTTGATGTGTTCTAATCCTGAAAATTTTTCTTTGCTTGGCCTATCATTTCCTTAACATGTATTTGTCTTAGTCCAGTCTATCTGTCCTGTTTCCTTGACCTATCTTCCATTTCGATTATTAAGATGTCCTTTCTAAGGTCCTCAGCCGTGTAATTCTCTCCTCCCAGTTTGATGATTTCTTGTATTAGATCCTCTTTTTGAGATGAAGTACTACTGTCCAGGTTGTCAAAGTCAAAGACTTCTATAAGTTCCTCGGCTATTTGCTCAAGCTTCTTATCTTTTCTTTCTAACATATCCAGCTCTGGAGTAGAATTTAAATCCTTAATTATGAACTGTTGGAACTCTTTCACAATAGATCCATCTAAATTTCTATTTTCAATCTGTATTTTTGGCTAATCTTCCATTAGAGAGAAAGACGAGGTGGGATATCCATTAGGAGTCTGTCAGAATTTGGAAGATCCTCTTATGTCTTTTGATTTTATTGTATGTGTCTCTTCCTCAGAGTTTATATCAAATGCTGACTTTTTCTGATCTTGATTTCCTTTCCTTGATATTGATTCTTCCATCCTCATCTTGGGTGAGGAAAAAAGGAGATCATTTTCTGCCTCTTCTAGGTCTTGAGCATCTATTGATCCTGAAGCTCTAAATTGTGACTCTCCCTCTATATCAAATCACTTGATCCTATCAAGTTCCTTTGAGTTCACCTATATTAAGGAGCCAACTGAAATATCATCTTATGGTGGAAGCTCTCATTTTCCATCAATGGATTTTTTGCTTCCTTTTTTGTGGGCTGAGGAGTCCTTATGTATCATTAAGTTCTACTATGAGTTTGTGAAATCTGAAATACTTACTTTTGAGCCATTGTCAACTCTGTCACTAATTGATTGCTGCTTTTTGAGATATCATGCTTTCCGATCTCATTTCCTCTATGCTCTTTACCCTATCTATCTGCAGCCTTTTTCTTTTTTCCTTTCTCCCTTTTTGGGGGTATTCGATCTAACTCTAATTTCTTATTGGGGTTAACCACTGAAATAGACTTAAGCTGCCTATTTTCTGGTGGCACCAAATCTGAAGCCTTGGATTTCATCCAGTCTTTTTGAGGATCCTGAGATAGAACTTTTGCTGGGTAGTTCTGATGTTCCAATGCTCTAAAATTCTTATTCGTTATTTCTCCCATCCAAGGGATTGTGCTGCTAAAATCCAAGGAAAGGAGAAGAATTTGGGGCACAATTTTATGGTATTCATCAAATCTTAATATGTCCACTATTCTCCCCTTATAAATCTAAAATTTAATATCATAGGTTGCTTTACTGGATATAAATTTTTTGATAAATTCAGAAGGGTGATTCAATTTAACATTAATCAACACCTTTACATCATTACAAAAATAGAAGGAGGCATCAATACCCTTGACCTCCCCTACCTTGGATCTGATAAATTTGATAATATCTTCATGACAGAGCTCCAGAGGTAGGGACGGCAAAACAAACCAGGAAGATAAAAAACAATCTAAATGATCTATCTTAAAATTATGAGTCCAATCTACAAACTTAACACAGTGACCATGAAAAAAACATTCAAAAACTGACAAAAACTCCTTTTTAATGGACTCTTCGAAACATTGTCAAAATAGAATATTATCTGAGAAAGAGGTAATACTTACCTAGTCATCACAATTCTCCTCCAGCCAGTCAAGTAACAGAGGAAGATCATCCTATGGTCCGTTCCATATGGCAAAGATTCCTCCTTTAAGACATTTATTCTAGACGATGTCCACTTCCTTGCTCGAGATTCTGGCCAGCTCATTTTCCTTTTGAAGTGATAAGGATCTCCTAGGAAAGCTAGGGTTGAAAGTGAGAGGGTTGATCTATCCCCTTTGATGTAGAGGGATATAGGAACCAGGGAAATTTAACTTTGAGGAGAGCCTTCTTGCCTGAGGTGTAATCTCATGGGCAAGATCTAGTGATAGAGCCATAGAGTTAGGGTTCTCTGAGCGAGCATATTTTGTTAGGTTAAAAATATGGATCTAGTTATCTAATTGATCTATGGAGAAGATTTCAAAATTTGTAAACTTAAAATCTATGGCTTGGAAGCCAGGAGTCGTTGAGGAAGGAGTCCGAGCATGATTTGTCCTCAGTTGATCCTTGTTCCCTTTAATGCATTGCTGGTCGTAAGGCTTCTCATCGATGTCATTAAAAACTTCATATCTATTTGCTGTGTTGACTATGAATCTGCCATCATATATAAACTGGGAACTCAATTGATGTATTTTTCTTGCATTTTTTGGTCTAGAATTTTTCCAGTTTGAGCTCTAATCACTTGAATTCCCCTTCCACTTCTTTTGTAAAAATTTTCGTCTTGATTTTTTGGCAGGTTGAGTGGGAATCTACATTTTTCGCATCTTCGCTTTAATAAATCATTTTAAAAAACTGAAAAAAATATTAAAATATTAAAATAAAAATTAAAAAAACTAATGAAATTAAATTTTCTTTAAAAAATAAAAAATAAACACTTAAGGAACACCAAAAAGCCTAGAATATATCTTTCTTGCTTAATTAAGCAAACACTGCAATGTATAACTTGATTCACAACTATTTAGCCACCATGAATGCTTTGTTTGCGCATGCAAACTTCTCTCTTCACACATATAATGTTTTAGGGTTTGTCTTCCTTAAGAAGACCTAGATGACTTAGGGTTAGGTATGAATCAACGATTGTGATTTATCCATTTTGCCGCTTAAATCATCCCTTTAACTATTTAGTTGCATGTACCTCATAGGGATCCTCAATAAAGATTTGTTCTTATCATCTAGAATTGCAAAATAATCCATCTAATCTGATAGAGTATAAGAACATCAATGATACCTTTGTGAATGAATGGGAATGAGAAGCTGTGAAAATAAAAGAATCAAAATGATTCCTTAGGTAAGATGGATCCTTTTAATTTGATCCTTCTAGTACTAAGAAGTAACCTTCTAGATCAGCTTGATATCGCCAAGCATGGTCTTAGGAGAAGAATTGCATAGAAAACTATATTTTCTAAATTTTACATTGTTAGTGGATTGATGAGAATCAAGGTTTTGAGAGACAATATTTCTTATTCCTAGTGTTTATGACTCTATTTGAGATATCATTAAGATTTTTCATGGCTACTATGTATGAAACATTTTTTTCAAATGTAATCTAAGATAATAATTACATAAATATTGGGATGATTTAACGATTTTTTTTAATTATCAATTTATCACCATTTGTGAGATTAGTGATTGAGAAAATTGTAGTGTGAGTGATCAAAATATTTGAGAAAGGATACTTTCAAATACTTGAAGAAAACATTAACTTAACAGAGAAACAATAAGGGAATCAAACAATGGTGAGTTTGGAGAGGTCAGAAAAAGAGTAGGATGATGAGGTTAGTTCAAATTTGATGGTGTTGGTGAGAAAGATGTTAGATATTAGGAGGGAACTTGTGAGGCTTCGAGCCTTGCTATAGGCTTTATTCCTAATATTATTTTGTTCCTAGAATCTCTATGAGCTAGTTTCAAAAATACCTTAAAGAATGGACTTTTGAGGACTCTAGTTGAAGCACCTAAGGTAGTGGTCCCACTATCTTCAAGTGGTGATGATGGATTTTGAAAAGGGGGTCCTGAGGTCTCTTCAAATGTGGGGTTTGGGGGTCCTATGACATGGATTTTCAAGTGGGATCAATTATATTGGAAGAAGTTATTTAGGACCATCTTGAACAATAAGCACTCGGTTCATATTGAACCTATTAAACTGGGATGCTAGAATGGGGAGTTCTCTATTTTTATCCCTAACCCAATCTTGCATTCTCCTATTCTAGTGTTGAAGATGATTCTTATTGGTATGTTTCTTGGTTCCAATCCTAATATTGAAAATGTTTGTTCCTATGTTAAATAGAAATTATATTTAAAAGGCCAAGTTGAGATAGTTTCCCTTCCCAAGAGTCCCTTGTCCTTTGAATTCTCAAATAAAGAGGAGTGTAATAGAAGCCTTTGTGGGGGTCCTTGAAATAATGGTAAAATGGCTTTCTCATTCTAGAAATGGGATACCAAATGGAACTTTGAGGAATATTTAAAAAACAACGCACTTTGCAAATTCATCTCTATTTTCTCATCTTTTGGTTCATTGGTTGACCTCCATTTACATCTCCATCACTAATCTACTTGGCACTTCCTCAAGAAATCACAATTCATAAACTCTTCACACTTCACCTTTGTTGTCTTCCTTGTTGGAGCTTCTTCTTAATATTACCAATCAAAAATGAAATTGACCTTAAAATTCATTCCTTAGGTGTTCTTAAATAGGAAATTTTGATATTTTATTTCTTAAACATCACTGTCAATCTTAGGGTTAGGTTAGATTCCTCAAATCCTTCCATCTTTTATTGGAAATCTAATAGGGAAAGTAAACTCTGAGGAGGGGGAGGGGGTGGGGGTTGAATTAGTTGTTCAAAAATTTAACCATAAAATCATTCACCACACATCCATCTCACAATTTGCATGTAAACTAAAATATCTAGATAAACATATTCATCCATAGCATGAAATCAAATAAACATTCAACACATATATGACACAAGATATCTGGTTGCCCATAAACCCGCCAATGAGAAGGTAAAAATGGGGTGGGGATGACACCCAAAAATCTTCACTACTGTAGTTGTAAAGTTTATCCAATGAAAGTTACAATGTTTGATCATAAACTATGATCTACCCTGTGAAAGGTTTTCCCTGTTAAAGGCTTGCAAGATTGTTAGAACTTACCCTATTAAAGGATTTCAACACCTTGTTAGAAGTGTGCATAATTAAAGGAATTAAAACTTACAATGAAGTAAGCACCCTGTTAAACAATTTATAACAACATGTTAGGACTACTCTGTTAATAGATTTAACTAATTCACCTACTAGAATGTCTTAGCAATAATCCTGTGGTTAGCACTTTCCTACTAGATAATAGATCACCTCTTTGCATGTATCTGTGATCCTCTCTTATCAAATGTATCACTTTTTTCCTCTAACTTCTTTACTTTTTTCTCCTCTAACTAATTATACAATGTATAACTTGATTCACAACTCCTTAGCAACCATGAATGCTACGTTTGTGCATGTAAACTTCTCTCTTCACACATATAATATTCTAGGGTTTGTCTTCCTTAAGAAGACCTAGACAACGTAGGGTTAGGTATGAATCAATGATTATGATTTATCCTCTTTTTTTTCTTAATCCATCCCTTTAACCAATTAGTTGCATTTACTACATAGGGATCCTCAATAGAGATTTTTTCTTATCATCTAGAATCGCAAAACAATCCTTAAGTCATCTCAAAAATAGTTTACATAGAATTTTGTGCCATTACAAACAACTATGTCCAAAAATATTTTAATTGGCACTTGAAGTATTTGATGCTCAACACTCACCATATCTTTAATGTTGTAACTCGACCTCTAAATGAATCAGCATCCATTGATCACTTGGCATCAACTGTCTTCTCGACACTTGAGTGACTCAAAACTTACTAGTTACTTGGCATATACTGTATATCTCACTTAGCATACAATATCTTACAACTTATGCTTGACATACATTATTTGTTTAGCATTAACTAAGTTTTATCTTGTAAATGACTTAAGTGTATGGTCACTAAACCAATATGAGATTAACAATCTCCCCCTTTGACATGAGTGGCAAAAACACTTGGTCATGTTTGAATAACCTTAACCTATGAGTATAACTTAGATAATCTCCATTTAGTACTTGTCTTATATACAAGATTTCAAAACTTCAAAATTTTGCAAAACTTGTGACTTATCAGTCTGATGGGGTCAAGTCAAATAACAGAATGGACACAACAAGAAAGGGGAAAACTTTATTCACTATGTAAATATGCTAATACATTTGGTACAAAGAAAATAGACTTCAAAACATGCCCTAAGGCTTACAATAGTATAAATCTAGAGATAATATCTCTTTTTAGTACCTCCTCTCAAACTCCACTTCGAACTACCTTTTACAATGCCAAAAATGTTCTTAAATAGACCCCGAAGGGTTAAGGACTAGGAAAACATTCTAGAAAGTGCTAGTTCGGATCCACTGACCAAATAGAAGGCTCCATAAGTCACATCAGAAGTTGTCACAAAATTAGAAGAATCCAAAAATGGCAACCGAACTTTCGAAAGGCATAACTTTTGAACCGTAGCTTCGATTGACGAACTGTTTACATTTTCAGAAAGCTCTCGAAGCGCTCTATAGCCCTATGAATAGCTTCGCTCATCTCCCATTTTTTGGCCCAGTTTTAGGTCATTTAATACCCCTAACCTAACTTTGAAGCATTCTTAGGAGGGCCCCTAGAAGTTGAAAAACTGCAATAACTTTCAAACCATGGGGCCTTTTGACCCGTTTCTTTTTCTGGAATGCTCTAAATTACAATTACAATCATCCAACCAATTTACACCTTCTAGTTCACCAAAATGATGGCTCAATTACATACTCCTATTTTTTTGGCATTTACACATATCCCAAGGTGATTAAAAACTCTAACCCAGAACACTAATAGTGGAACTGTGAGAGTTGGGACCTTTATTTGACCCAAATGGGTATTCAAAAATGAAAACACATGAACTAGAAACTAAGTCTAAGTAATTTTTTTTTTGGGTGACACAAGATTGCCCTTATACCTCTAGATGCTCCTGTATCACAGTCATACCTCAAAATTTAATAACTCCACGTAAGTTGCTTATTCTTTTCTGAATCTGAATTTGAATACTAATGTGCTCCCTTTTTTGTACTAGCTCCCCCTTAGTTTGGACTCCCCCAAAAATTATTCATTCTCCCCTTTTTCCTTATTCAAAATTCATTTTTCCCCTTTTTGACACTTGTGTCATGGGTGCTACAAAAATAGTGTGTTTGTCCAAGAATGATTTATGGACTTCCATTATAAGTTTTAGTATTGCATCCCAGTTTTCACACACTATCTCTAGAGATTTAATTTGAATAGCTATCTCAATAGAAAGGTTAATTAGGTTGTCATGAGTAGAAAGATCGGGATCTTTCTTGATCAATGTTTCTGCAAAGGCTAGTTCCTTGTGTAACACCTCCATGTGAGGGGTCAACATGGACTAGATGTTGATTAGTGTAGCCCAAATGTTGGTATCTTGCATTTGTAAAGTTGTTAATTGACCTTGTGTTGATAGAATTTTTTTGAAATGAGACTAACTTTGACCAAGAGATTGTTGTAGGATTTCACTTGTTGACTTCAAATCTCCCTCCAAGTGGTCAATGTGTCTCTACACTTTTTTGTGTGAATAGGGGTACATCACACAAATTTGTGTAAAGAGAGAAAATGTTTTCCAACACTTTCTTCACACCATAAATTTTGGTTGCTAACTCAACCTGACTAAGTACAATGGCACTTGATACCTTTTCAGTTACCTTGGCATGAAATTTCAACTCAGATCATTCTAGTAATTTGTCCTTTATGTCTAAGTATTCATCATTTACCTTCTCCATAATATTTTCCAACTACTCAATGATTGGTTTTTCTTCATCAGGTTCATGTAGGATGAATGCATCAAGAAATATGTCCTTGGTGTCATGAAGTGCTTGCTTCTTCCTATGCCCCCTTCTAAGTAGTTCTTGGTGTTTCTTTCTAGCTAGAGCATCCTAAAATATGGCCATTTGCGCTATGGTGATTGATGTAAGATCAAACTTTGGCAATTCAATCACCTCATCTGAGTTGATATCACCATAAGATGTAACTTCATCAACCTTAGATATGCTAGGACTAGGCCTTGATGATTGTAGCATTGTATAGCTTCTACACTTGGCTTGTGAAGTCCTTGACTAAGAATACGAGTAGTAGTATCTAGTAGGGTAACCAGTGTTTGAATTTCTATTACTTCCTCTAGTTTCATTTTCAAGAATGAAACTTCAGTCATATCCTTTTCCTTTTCTATGATATCTATATTACATTGTGCTTGTATTGTAGGTGCAGGACAAGCTTCATGACCTATTTGGACTGGTGTCTCATCTTTCTCAACTATTTAAATTGCATGTACTAAAAAAATTGACACTAATGTGCTAACATGTGATGACATTGTGTCCTTCCTTTGATAAACTACCATAGGCATGGTAGATTGCACTTCTATAGATTGACGAGGGGCAATGGATAGTTCTTAAGTTTAATCCCATGTAGATGCCAATTCTACTTTCTCAATTTAATCCACACTCAACAATACATGATGGCTAAATAGTTTTTCCTTGGTGGTGGTATCAATCAATATCTTCTTCATATCCTCCTCTACTAAGGGATTGATGTTCTAAGTTATGTTTTTAGAGACATCCTTGATCTTTACTGTTTCTTCTTATTGATCAACTTTTTCCACATGAGGGGGATTGGCACTTGACATATGTACCTTGGGCACATTATTTTCTTGCTATTTCTCTTCCTTAGTTGTAGCCTCAGTAACTACTTCTTTCATAGTGCCTTCCTCATGTCCTTCCCTTATAGATTCATCCTTTTTTTATCTCAACAACCTCTTGTTCTACTTTGTCTTCACCTACTTACACAAGTTTCTATTTGTTTGACTCATCTATCACCAACCCATACATCAATTTCCATAGCCGAGTTGTCTTTTGGACAACATCCTCAGTATTGTTCTGTAAAATGTCAAATACTCTATATTTTGGAGCAAATTTTCCCTTATTCTTATTAATTTCCTTTTCCATTCCAGACTTGTACAAGTCTAACATCACTCTTGCTAGAGTAGTCCCTCTGATGTTCCTTTCAATTGAGAGACTATATTTCCACTTTTACTCAACTTTGTCATATAGACTTTTGGGTAAAGAGTTGGCAATCTCAATTGGAGTGGTCTTAAAAGTTTCCATCATGGTATACATAGATTCTTCTACTTTATTCATCTCTATCTTCCCAATTTTATCAAATTCAACATGTGTGAACCCTAATAAATCAGCATTGTTCTTGATATTATCACACAAGTTATCCAAATCAAAAGAGGGGTTGTGACTTTTCACTTTGAATTAGCTTTTTTCATCTAACACAGTCCTCTCCTCAACTAATTTAGATGGACCAATATATTTTTTCCTTTGCCTCTGCTCAGATTGATTTTCCTTGGTAGCTATACAAGCTCTCTTGCCTTTAGACTTTTCAACATCCTAAGTCTTCTTAGTAGTAATTCTTGTGCTAGCCCTGGTGACAGGAACTGTAGGCTTTTGTTGTGGAGGTTTCACAATTTTTTTGGGTTTTCTTCATGCTAATTTCTTTACTTTTTTCTTCTTCTTTTCTGTAGCAATAGGTGCTTCATTGGCTTCTTCTCCCTCGGCACCTTCATCAAATTATGCTTCTTCTTCTCCTTGGTCCTCACCTTGACCCTATGTGAGAGAAAGTGGTGCTTGGGCATGTGTATCTTCTTCATCATCTTCATTATCCTCTTTCTATTCATCTTCTTTTGCCTCTTCACCAAATTGTTCCTAGAGATTTTTCACAATCTTGTTATTTTTCCTCATCACAGAAGTTGTCTTCAATTACATTGTGATTTTAGACTTCGATACTATTGACATTACAATCAATATTGTTATTAGTGACACACACTTATTTAGATTATAATTATCTACTGAGCTTATTGTGTAGTTAACAATGTTAACCAAGCATTTCAGGAGTTACCAAGTTCTACAGTTGCTACCAAGTTCAAGGAACAATATTCAATTTGCACCAAGTAGTTTCTACCATAATGGTGATCAATAGTGTAAACCGAGCTTCATAAGTTTTACTGAGTTCCTCAGTGTAAACTGAGTTGTGCAGTGCTTATTGATTTTATAGTGATAGTGATGTGAATCTAGTGTTGACCGTGCCACTCAATGTTAACCAAGTGATTCAGTTTATAGTGAGCTCATTGTGATATCATTGACCAAGGTATGTAGTGTGAATCAAGTGATTCAGTTTATATGCCAAGTTTTGTAGTATTCATCAAGTTAGTAGTGTAGACTAAGTTTAGAATACTTAGAAGTGATCAGTATGGCTAACCTTCTATGTCTTCTGAATGCATGAAGATGTCGAGCATTGGCAGTGGATGTCGAGTATCAGAACCTGAGCTTCTACAATTAGGCTTACTTTGTGTATTTGTGTAAACTTGTAGTATAGCCGACTTTGTTGAATTACAATTTGGATTGGTATGTATGTAATACATTTTATCACATCCAAAAGGTGAAAAATATATGACAAGAAGTATAATCCAAATTTGAAGAGAAGTGTGAAGTAAAAAGACTACAATAGTATAAGGAGCAACAAAGATTTATCTATCATAGCAAGGTGATGATTACACTCAAAGGAATTTCATTCAAAAAACCAAGTTGCAGATTAGAGATCAGCTATTGTTTCATCTTAATAGGTGGATTAGTTAAACCCTTTTACAAGGTAGACTTAACAATCTTTTGTAAATCTCTTTATCAAGTGCTTACTTTATTGTATTTTTGTAAATCCTTTTGCAAGGTGGACCTAGTAGTCCTTATTGCTCCTAACAGGGAAGATCATCAAAAGTGATCATTGTAAGTCTTAACAAACCAACTTTATAATGCATTACTAAAGCTTGTGGGTATCATCCCCACCCTAGTTTTACTTTCTATTTTGAAGGTTTCTAGGTCACAATATTGTGTGTCAAAGTGTTATGAATGTTTTTGTCTTTCTCTTTCTTATGCATGGAATTAGATCAGAATTCATATGAAGGATTAATTGGAAAATAAAGATTAGGTTTTATTGGTTACTGATTCACTCCTCCCCTCTCAGTAACTTAGCCTATCATATATATTTCCAAAAATTGGTATCAAAGCTTTGTGGTTCTTAGGAAAGAAGTTTAATAGATTGAGCAAAGATCAAAGGCTATGAAGGTATTTAGACTTGACAAGGCTATTGACAATGAAAAGATGGATTTGTAATTGGCTATTAGACAACTCAAAAAAGAAAAGGAGCAACTCTCTCAATCCTTGAAAAGAAGAAAAGATCTTGTAGTCCAGATGAATGACACACTATACATTGAAGAAAGAATTGAAGACATCCATTCAAAAAGAAATTTAGATAAAGCTAGTGAGGTAATCAAAGAAGTATAAGAAAAAATGGTACACTTCAAGAAGAATTAAGAAAGATAAAAGAGAACAAAAAATTTAGTCAATAAGATTGCATGAAGTCATAGAAGAGAAAAACAAGACAAAAGAAGAGATAGAGGGAAATAACAATGAAATTCAACACCTATCCCTTCAGTAGGTAGACTTCATTGATCAGCTCACTAATGCAAATGAAGAAATCATGAATCTAAGATTAGAAAATGAAAGATTGTAGAATGATCTAAACACTAAAAGGAAAACCAATTAGAGGATGATGAAATCTCAAGCAAACAAGGATTAAAAAAAAAAATTCCAATATAGACAAAAGAGAAAAGAAAGAATTGGATATACATAAGAGGATGAATCATCCAAGCAAGGAGCTAAAAAGAATCAAAGATCGACTTGCAGTCACAGTGGTAAGATAGGTCATACATCAAACAAATATTGGAGCAATGGGAAGGTTAAATTCAATGGAAAATGCTATAATTGAAATCAATATGGTCATAGAGCTAATGAATGCAAAGAGAAACCTAAGTTTGAAGGAAAATGCCACAAATGTAAGAAGCATTGGCACAAATCTTCATAGTGTAAAACTAAGATATTGAACCCAAAATAAAAAATTGTAAAAGTTATATTTATTTGGGACTATAACACTTGGTGTAGATGTCATTAGTGTGGAGAATTTGGACATGTTGGAATGAATTGTGTAAAACATCACATGAGGACAAGAGACACCACCAGAAGATGTTTTGTTTGTACAGAACTTGGTCATCTTGCCAAGAACTATATGAATACTGGAAGAATTGAAGATGAAAAGAAAGCCAAGGCTCATAACATCATGAAGAAAATGAGACAAAAATGGATTCCAAAATCCTCTAAGAATAAAAGTCTGAGAAATGAAGCAATTGTCACTCATGAATTGAGTGACTCAAGCATTTCCACTTGATCTCTCACATGGAGAACTAGAACTAGGATTCTGAAGAAGACATCTCACATTAGTTCCAGTCAGCTACAAGGAAAGATCCATATCAACATTCAAGATGCAAAGGGATCACCAAGAATTCAAGAAGATGTCAATCATTACCGAGTGAGGTCAGGTTGTAGACCTTACCGAGTGAGGTCAGGTTGTAGACCTTACCGAGTGAGGTAGGGTTGCAAGACCTTATCGAGCAAGGTTGGGAGTAACTTGTTATTGTGTGGAAACCAAGTCATGGATGTTCCTATTAAGAATTCAATGCAGGATGAGTGTAAGACAATTTTTCATTTCAACAAATGATCATACAAGGCATTTATGGTGATCAAAAGACAAAATTTGATAAAAAATCAAATTCATTTGTCACCATGAATTTTCAATAGCTATCTATGCAAAGCTATTTTAGTGCATCCAAGCGATCTGTGTAAATTACCTTTAAAGATTTCGATGTCTTTGCAAACCCTACTAAGCAAAGGGTCAGAGATGTTAGTTCGAGGCATGGAATGGAAGGCACTAGACTTCAAGCTGAGTCTAACTATCACGAAAACCCTAGATCCAAGTGGTGTACAATCTCAAATTCCATCCAAGGTACTATTGATTAATGATATTTGTTCACATTTTCAATTTTTTATTCAAGATATTGGAACCCTGGAAATGGATGTATCTTGGAGAGAATTATATGTGAAATGTGTGTTAAAATCATAGCACCAACACCTTGAAGTGAAGGGTTTGACTCACATTCCTCACGTGCCACAAGACTTTCAAATTAAATCGATGAGATTTATTATTATCCATGTGCATAATGGACAGTTGTAGCTAGAGCAACCTATTGTGATAATGAAGAAAATGATCCATCAGATCACAGGGGTTCAAATGTTGGCAAAGGGCAAAATAACCAAAATGCTAAGTCAAGTTGAGCTGGAAAAGAAAACCCTTATTGAGTGGGATGGAAGGGGATGAAGATCAGCCATGTTACAAATATACAATTAAAGTTTGGGACACATGTCAGTGTACATAAGATATACAAATCAAGTAGACTCAGTAGTGTATAATTTGAAGCTGTGGATCTCACATATAAAGTGGTCAAGAATAATATGTCATTTGACCTTGTCGAGTTGATGTTGAATCATTTCAAAAAGAAACATGGAGAGCACAAGAACTTTAAAGAACAATCCTTGTAAGTTTGGTTCACTCTTAACTTGTCTATTTTTCTATGTGCAAAATTTCTTTCCATCAAAAGGTATAGTCATATGGAGGAAGGATGTACCTATTCTTTACCAAATTAATGAATACATATAAAAAATGTGAGAAAACTATGTTAGTATTATGGATAACTACTTTGATGCATTTAAGGATAAGATGAATAATGATTCAAGATACCCAAGAAACTTTTTGATGACTAAAAAGATGATATTTGTTTCATGGTTGATAGTGATAAAGTGTATATGCAAGTAGTTAGACTAGGAATTGTATGGATCAAGCCCCTAGGTTATGAGGTTAACATTGATGAAACTAAAGATATCATTGAAGCACTATTAAATGAGCCTATTGACCCAAAAGTTGCATACTTTGGCACTTATGATGAAGCTAAAGCAAGAATAGAACTAGAGATAAAACTCCCTAAAGTGGTCAATATAGGGGAGAAGAGGATTGCAAAATTGAAAACTAACTCCACTCTTCTGTTGACTAAAGGCAAAGGTGATGACATTGAGGAAGATAAAGTAGAAGATGAAGATAAGTAAGAAGAAGAAGAGTCGGTAAAGAAGAAAAGTAAGGTTATTATAACCAAACCTAAAAAACCATCTAGTGCAATGTTCACAAGGAGGGCATCTAGGAAGAAACAAGGAAGAGATGTAATATTCAAAATGCTACCACCCTCATTCCAAGAAAAGTTGAAGGAAATTGACATTGGAGCTAGTATAGAAAATTTCAAATCACTAAGGTATGAAATAAGAACTGCAGAGGAGCAAAAGAAAATTGAAGACATGGTTATGTTCAAGATGGAAAAATGGAAATATTCTCCAGACCACCATGTTCAACAGATTCGAAGTGAATTGATGGGCAAAGTTGAGCCACGATGGGAACAAGCCAAGAAAATTGCTAAAGACATATATGAGTAGACCCTGAGGCAACTCACATCAAGCTTGAGTGATAAAGAAGTTAATGATTCCATCAAGAAAAATGAAGAGAAACTTACCTTGATGTTTAACACTTGTCTGATATTAATCAATGACATTGAACATGTAGTGAAGAAAGCTACCAACACATGGAAGAACATCTGTAATCTTCATAAGAAAAGTGATTTTGTTGTTAATGTCAGTGACAAGGATGATGATGGTGATGATGATGACAAGGAATAAGAAGGAAATATTGATGAAGAGGAAACAAATAATGACAATATAGATGATAAGGAACATGAACAAGAAACTATTGAGGAAGATCTACCTAAAGTTCAGAACATTGAGGAGACTGACCTGGAGGAAATTATAGTAGTGGTCATAACCTCACTTCCTCATTCTCTGAGCTAAGCATTGAAAACATCAAGCTCAAAGAAGGCTACTGCAGAATTGATTGTGTCAAACATTGCAAGTACAAGCACTCAATCAACTTTTGCACTTGTTCAACTCAATATTTCATTGGCAAAAGTGACAAGAACTTCATCTACCAAGAAGATAAAACTTCCTCCTCCATCAATTTTGGTTACACAAGGTATTTCTTCAATAATTTCAATATCTACTTTGTCTACTAGTCCTACTATATCTACCATTGTTTCCATTGCAAACATGCAATTAATAAGTGAAAGGATAGTTGAGACCAATCCTCAACTAAGTACAAAATTTTTTAGCAAAGGCAAAGATAAGGAAGACAAAATTAATCTTGATGAAGAGATAGTTATCCTAAATTGGGATATCTCAAATCTTGATCCTAATCAAATGCACATAATTGGAGAATTTCTTCAAAAGAAAGCTAAGTAGCAAAGGCTTAGAGAAGAAAGGAATAAATAATTTCAAGTACTTGAAGATGGAAAGAATATTCTAGCAGAGGCACTCAACACAAAGGTTGACACTTCCCAACCAATTTTGGCTCAATTGGTAGAGGTAGTCTAGAAATTCAATGAAGATTTGAATGGGGAGGAGAAATTGTTGCAAAGAGAAGAGAAGAAATTTGAGAATAAGGTATTGGAGCTAATTGTGCAAAAGATTGTAATTCGTCGAGTAGACTTGTCTACTATTCTAAGCTCATTGGAGAACTCTTGCAACAATGTGATTTCATTATTCAGTAAACTCTGTGATACTTCAAATTTCACCAAAGAAGTTAAAGATTAAATTTCTAAGATTGATGAAGATCTAAAGGAAAGTGCACATTAGTTACAACTTGACCCAAGTTATAGCTCTACCCACTATACAAAAATTAGATTATTAACTTATATGCAGAAAAAATTACTAAAAGAAGAAGCCAAGAAAGAGCTACACTAGTAGACATACAGGGTATGATTAACCCAAACATGGATGCATTGCAAAAACATATTGCACATGCTAAAACAATCATCCATGATAACTTCTCTATTGCAAACCATGTGATAGAACTTTCAACAAAAGTTCAAGTTGCATTAAACACATGCAAGGTGTTGCAAGAAAATTGGGACAAGATAATGGCACTAATTCTAAAGGTACATTTTGATTTCCTATCACATTTTTGCATTACTGTATAGTATATAGAATACACCTTTGGCATTAATGTCAAAAAGGGGGAGAAAATGTGTATAGCATATGTAAAAGGGGAGAAGATGTGAGAAGATGTAAAGTATATTGTGTGTGTGTGTATGTATGTATGTATGTATGTATGTATGTATGTATGTATGTATGTATGGGGGAGCATTATAATATTATACATATGTACATATATTCAAAGAAACATCTCTTACAAAAGAAATTTTGAAAAATCTCAAAAACAATATACTTTACTAAGTTGGAGACACAAGTTGGAGAATAAAGATTATTTTTGAAACTTTATGAGAATTTAGCTTGTTTCATAAGTGTTTTTGTCACTAATGCCAAAGGGGGAGATTGTTGACATTGCAGTCAAGTTTTTTATTAGTGACACACACTTATTAAGATTGTAAGTATCTACCAAGCTTATTGCACAGTTAATAGTGTTAACCAAGCATTTTAGGCTTTACTGAGTTCTATAGTTGCTACAGAGTTCAAGGAATAGTATTTAGTTTGTGCCGAGTAGTTTCTATCATAATCAAGATCAACAGTGTAAATCAAGCTTCATAAGGTTTATCGAGTTCCTCAGTGCAAACTAAGTTGTGCATTGCTTACTGAGTTTGCAGTTATAGTGATGTGAATGTAGTGTTGACGGAGTCACTCAATGTCAACCAAGTGATTTAGTTTATACCAATTTCATTGTGATAGCATTGACCGAGCTATGCAGTATGAATCAAGTGATTTAGTTTATATGCTAAGTTTCATAGTATTCACCGAGTCTCTAGTGTAGACCAAGTTCAAACTACTTGGAATTGATCAGTATGGATCAAGCTTCTACATCTACTAAATGCATGATTATGTCAAGTATTGATAGTGGATGTTGAGTACTAGAACCTCATCCAGCTAGTCTTCAAAACTTGACTTCCTACAGTTGGGGCCGACTTTGTGTATTTTGTGTAAACTTGTATTATAGCTAACTTTTTTGAATTATAATTTGGATTGGTATATATGTGATACATTTTATCACATCTAAAAGGTAAAAATTATATGACAAGAAGTATAATGCAAATTTGAAGAGAATACGTATGAAGTAAAAGGGCTACAATAGTATAAGGAGAAACAAAGATTTATCTATCATAACAAGGTGATCATTACACTCAAATAAATCTCATTCAGCAAATCAAGTTGAAAATTAGAGATTAGCCATTATTTCATCCTAATAGGTCGATCAGTTAAATCCTTTTACAAGGTTGACTTGATAGTATTTTGTAAATCTCTTTACCAAGTGCATACTTTAATGTATATTTGTAAATCCTTTTGCAAGGTGAACCTAGCAATCCTTATTCCTCCTAATAGAGTAGATCATCAAAAGTGATCATTGTAAGCCTTAATAGGCCAACTTTATACTATAGTACTAAAGCTTGTGGGGATCATCCCCACCCTAGTTTTACTTTCTATTTGGAAGGTTTCTGGGTCACCATATTGTGTGCAAAGTGTTATGAATGTTTTTATCTTTCAATTTCTTATGCATGGAATCATATCAGAATTCACATGAAGGATTAATTGGTAAATAAAGATTAATTTTTATTGGTTACTGATTCACCCCTTCCCTCTCAATAAATTAGCCTATCATATATATTTCCAATAGATACATCATAGTTTCCAAATGTAGTAGCCTTCTTACCTACTTCCTCTATCGATAAAACAATGATGGTTGTAGATGCCTCATCCATATTAATTTCATAAGGCAATGGCTTGAGCCATCTAACCCTTGGAACAACAACTTGAACATTGTTAATCTCAGATTGGTTTTGGCATATGAGTAACAATATACTTAAGTCATTTACTTAGTTCATACCGAGCATAAGTTGTCATATAGTATATGTTGAGAAGAGATATTCAATATGTGCCAAGTAACTAGTAAGTGCCAAATCACTCAAGTGTCAAATAGATAGTAGGTGTAAATTCATTCAAATTCCAAGTGATCAATGGATGTCAATTTATTCAAAGGTCTAGTTACAATACTAAAGTTGTAGTTGATAACGAGTATCAGGGACTTCAAGTGCCAAGTAATAGAGTTTTTACATAGTTGTTTGTAATGGCACAAACTACTATGTAAACCATTTTGGAGCCAACTTGAGGATTATTTTGAGATCTTAGATGATAATAATGAATCTTTATTGAGAATCCCTATGCAGTTCAACCATCTAATCATAAAAATGGAAGGATTAAGAAACAATATGGGTGAATCACAATTGTTGATTCATACCTAACCCTACATCACCTAGGTCTTCTTAAGGAGGACAAACCCTAAACTTTTTATGCATGTAGACGGAGAAAAAGAGTGAAGTTTTCATGGTGGCTAAGGAATTGTAAATTGATATACATTGTAGAATTAGTTAAAGGAGAACAAAGGAAAGGAATTAGAAGACAACAAAGAGAAATCTAATCAGTGAGGATCAAGTACGCATTAGGAAAGAGATGATCTATTATCTAGCAACAGAGTCCTAACTAAATAATCATTTCTAAGACATTCTAATAGGTGAATTAGTTGAATCTCTTAACAAAGTAGTCTTAACAAGCTATTGTAAATCCTTTAACAAGGGACTAACTTCATTCTAACTTAAAGTCCTTTTACTAGGCACACTTCAAATAAGATGTTGAAATCCTTTAACAGGGTAAGATCTAACAATCTTGTAAGCCTTTAATAGGATAGATCATCTTTTATGATCAAACATTGTAACATTTAATGGGTACATTTTATTACTACATTAGTGAAGGTTTGTGGGTGTCAACCCCACACTAGTTTTACCTTCTCCTTGGAGGGCTTTTGGGTAACCAAATATGTCATACATTTCTTAAATATCTTGGGTAACAAACTATCTTATGTCATATATTTCTTAAATGTTTATTTACTTTCATACTATGGATCTATATGCTTAATTTGGTATTTCAGTTTACATATATAGATTATGAGATGAATGTGTGGTGAATGATTTTAAGGTTGTAGTTTGAAGTGTTGATTCACACCACCCCCTCCCCCCCCCCAACCCCCAAGTTTACTTTCCCAATTTTATTTCCAACAAAGATAAGTGAAATCAACATCAACTAGAAAAAAAAAATTACCAACATGTTTTTCTACTAGTGATACTAGTATTCTCAGTCTTTGTTTCATTGACTTCTTAAAGTCTTCAAAATAGCTCTTCATTACAATCTCAAAATTATCACCAAGTTTCTCTATGTATTCTCCAATCTACACTGCAATAGACCTGTTGGTCTTCCAAGATACTTTTCCAAATGAGGGAAAAGTTTTCTACACAGAAAAATATACAAATAGATATTGAACCAAATTTGCATTGTGCACTTTTTGTCTTTCTTATGGCTCCCAAGTTTTCTTATAACTATTGGAGTTGTAACTCGACAAGATCATAAGAATGGTCCTTCTTTACTATCTTATAGCCTAAGTCCATTGTCATACATGGTACAATATTCAATCTTCTAGATTGAAAGAACTTATGAGCAATGATTCTTACCACAAATGCAATTAGGGGATTAGTGATTGTGTCAATGGTCATCCCTCTCTTGTTCCACATTTCCCCAGTTTTCTTTTCAATTGCATCATTTGCATCACTCCTCATAGTCTTTATTCTATCTAGGGTAGGATACTCTATTACTTTTTGAATAATCCTTGTTGTAATATTAATAGGGTCATCTTCTAACCATATAGAGTTTTGATGTATTCTTTTGAGATATATCTTAATCCACTCTATCTTGAATACATTAGGAAAATCGAGGGCATGGGTTATCCCTTTTATCTCTACAATTTTGTTTTCCTCTTTCAGCACTCTATTTTCACACAATTTTCCATATAATTCTATAATTTCCATGTCTCCTATACTCCCTACCTTACAAGTGTAGCAACACCTTACATCTTGTATCATTAAAACTTGTTGCGGTATCATAGATAACACACCAGATAAGTCTCCTTTGTATGAAATATTAGGAATTGTCTCAAAATATGGTTGTTTAATCTCATTATTAATCAACTATCCATTTAATAATTCCTTTCCTTCCTTAAGGAGAACAACGTAAGAGCTAGATGCCATAACAACTATCTATGGTTTGCATAAATTCAAACAACATAGCTCGACACAAGATAAATAACTT
Source organism: Cupressus sempervirens (assembly GCA_028749045.1). NCBI lineage: Eukaryota > Viridiplantae > Streptophyta > Pinopsida > Cupressales > Cupressaceae > Cupressus > Cupressus sempervirens. Next base: position 214,557,183 of record CM053783.1, read on the forward strand.
AAAATTTTTGATGTTTGGTGGCGAGTAGTAGTTGAATTTAGTATGCAAAATCTTGAGTCAATTTCTCTAATTTTCCTTATGCTCTTCATGCTCTCTTCAATCTTGAATGATCACAAAGGAGTCTAAAAAGGTCCATATAGTCCTTGAAAATTCACAATAAATGTTAAGTGTTTACATAGTTGTAAGCTCAAATCCAATAGTAATTTTGACTCACTGGTCTTCCATGTAATTTCTTCCATGCTCAAAAACCACAATGATCTTGGCAAACAGTATCACCTTTGATAGCTTGGTAACAACTAAACTTTCACTTGACATCAACAGTGAAACTTTTCAAGCTCGACAACAACATGAAAACTTATAGATTTGTTCTAAGTTCTAACCAATACTTTGCATCTTACTTCATGCATATATGATCTATTTAGAAATAAATCCTTGGAACTTATGGATAACTAAACTTTGAAATATTAGTCCCACAATTACGTCTTGAATTCCTAGTCGAGGGTGGTTTGATCACCTGATCCATTGGATTAAGTGATCCCATTTGAACTTAATGTGCTTCAATATTACTTTTTCTTCGATGTCTTGTTCATCTACAATTTACTTCTTCAACATCAACCTTTCCTTTTCCTTTATTGAATTCACTGCTAGGTTCATTTGACCTTGTTGGACAATTTTTGCTAATGTGACTTGTCTTCAAACAACTAAAACATGTAGTTTGACTCAACCATCTACTATAGTCACTTCTAAAATGTGTTCTAATAAAAATTTGAGCAACATGTCTATACTCTTGACAATAGTGACAATTTTTCCTTGTATTGTAATCCCAATTGTAGGATCTATCAGTCTAGTTTACCTTAGCTTTCTTGTTTGATGACCAGTTAGGCTTGGATATGCACTCATATGCCCTATGTTCATACTCCTTATAGTTGTAGCATGTATTTGATGTCTTGGTCTTGCATTCATGTGCCTAATGTCCTTGATTATTGCACTTATGATAGTTACCCATGAATTTATTCATTAGGGTTCTGATTTGCATTGTTGCTCCTGCAAACATTTGTTGTATGAACTATCTTTCCACAATTATGATAAGTCAGTTTGTAGTTCTTACCTTTGTTGCTTCTTTGTTCACCATTTTTAGATGATTCTCCTTCTTTAGCTAGTGTAACCCAATCTAATAATATCACTATTGGATCTAGGGGATCTTATCAATTGCTCAAAGTACTTGATGGCTTCATTAGGTCTATTGAAACTTTCAGCAAATTCTTTTTCTCTTTTTAGATCATTTATTAGTTGTTCATTCTACAACTTTAGGGTTGTGATCTCAATATCCTTTCCATTTAATTCATGATTGCTAATCATCATTTGATTCATTTATCTAATTGCATATGAGAAATCCTATTCACCTCTTATGTCTTTTCTTCCAATCTATTTGTCAGTATCCTTTTGTCATCTTTAATCATGACTTTGTCTTCCTCGGCTTTCTTTTTTTACTTGTTCACCTCACATACAAATACTAATTGGATTTCTTGTTCTATCTTAATATTTCTAACCTCTTTAGTTAGGGAACCATTCTTTTCCATTAGATCTACAATTGTTGCATCAAATTCACTTGTGTTCCCACCTGCAGACAATTCAGTAGTGTCTTCCTCTTGATAATGTGTGTCATTCTCCTCAATGGCTATCTCGTTCATTCTCTTTAATGAGCACTTTGAATAATCTCTTGCTTCATTCATCTAATGTAGGTCAAGTTGGATTTTAATCTTCTAATTCTCAGTAGTCTTTCCCAACTTGTAGACTTCCATCTTCAAGATATTTCCTTAAAGCTACAAAGATTTTCTTTCCAGAGAACAAGGCTCTGATACTAATTGTTGGAAATATAGTAGGGAAAGTAAACTCTAAGGGGGGGGGGGGGGGGGAGGGTGGGGGGTGGTGTGGGTGAATCATTCCTTCAAAACTTTAACCATAAAATCATTCACCACACACCCATCTCACAATTTGCATGTAAACTAGAATAGCTTGCTAAACATATTCATCCATAGCATGAAATCAAATAAACATTCAACACATATATGACACAAGATATTTGGTTACCTAGAAACTCTCCAATGAAAAGGTAAAACTGGGGTGGGGATTACACTCACAAATCTTCACTAGTGTACTAGTAAAGTGTATCCAATGAAAGTTACAATGTTTGATCATAAACTACAATCTACCTTGTGAAAGGAATTCCCTATTAAAGGCTTACAAGATTGTTAGATCTTACCATGTTAAGGGATATCAACACCCTGTTAGAAGTGTTCTTGATTAAAGGAATTAAAACTTATAGTGAAGTAAGCACCCTATTAAAGGATTTTAAAAAACCTGTTACGACTACTTTGTTAAGAGATTTAACGAATTCACTAGCTAGAATGCCTCAGCAATGATATAAAGGTTAGCACTTTACTGCTAGATAACATATCACCTGTTTTCATGTATCCTTGATCCTCTCTAATCAAATGTATCACTTTTTCCCTCTAACTTCTTTCATTTGTTCTCCTCTAATTGCTTCTATAATGTATAACCTGATTCAAAATTCCTTAGCCACCATGAATGCTTTGTCTGCGCATGCTTGAACTTCTCTCTTCACACATATAATTCTTTATTTTTTGTCTTCCTTAAGAATATCTAGGTGACTTAGGGTTAGGTATGAATCAATGATTTTGATTCATCCATTTTTCCACTTAATCCATCCATTTAACTGATTGGTTGCATGTACTACATAGGTACCCTCAATATAGATTTGTTCTTATCATCTAGAATCATAAAAAGTCCTTAAATTGGCTCAAAAATGGTTTGCATAGAAGCTTGTTCCATTACAAACAACTATGTCCAAAACTATTTTACTTGGCACTTGAAGTCTCTGCTGCTTTCAACACTCACTGTATTTTCAATGCTAAACTCAACATCCATTGATCACTCGATATCTAAATCAATTAGCATCAACTATCTAGTTGACACTTGAATTTCTTGGCACTTAGTATTTACTCAACACATACTATATATCTCACTCTGCATAGACTATCTTACAACTTATGCTCGACATACATTATTTGTTTGGCATGAACTAAGTTCTATCTTGTAAATGACTTAAGTCTATTTTCACTCATATGTCAAAACCAATCTAAGATTAACATATTTTGTTTCTCCTACTTCTTCTTGAAACTTCTAATCAAATCCATTCCTTTGATCATATAAAAAACTCTCCTCATGCATTAAATATTCAAACTCATAAATCTTTATCTTTCATGTGCTTTTGGTAACTCAAAATTCTAACTATGTTGGTCTCAAAATCAAATCTCTCTCAAACTATAAGTTTTTTTGTCACTCGGAAAACATTGCATTCTTGACCTCAAGGTCATTATTAAGTAACTCAACACACATTATAATTACTCAACTTCAACATGATCTCTTGGTCATTACTATTCTTGGTCACAACTACACTTCTTCATACATTTTCTTGGCAATAACTAACACTCTCCTTAAACTATTCACTTGGCTTCTTCTAAGTTTCTTAATCTTTTACTTCAACTCCTTCATTACTATGGAATACTAATATTTACTTAGTTATTCTTATCCTTATGATTTTTTTCACATCTTACCTTCATCCAAATGTCTTCTAAACTCCATGTATTGATTGAAAAACACACTATCTTGTCAAGGACTAACTTATCAAATCACCATTGTAATTTCATGATACTTAAAACATCTCAGCTCAACCTTTCACTATGCCATCACATGATCTCTTGTTTTCAAATACTCTTCATCTATTGAACGATATGTAACTCTACACAATTAGTAAATTTATCTCCAATAGGTTTGACATCAATGAAAAAATATCAATTTCTCCAATTATAGTTTCCAACAATCTCCCTCTTTGGAATTGATGACAACACTAATTAGACTTAAGTAGTTACCATGCAATCCAGAAAGATTGAAAACTGTATACTTTTTGCTTCCTTTTTATTTGTCCTCTCTTTCTTAGTCTCATTCTAATTCTCATTCAATCAATCTCACAATAGTCCCTCTATCAATTTGTGCATACTCTTATCTGTAGCAATCATTCTCTCCCTCTAATATATCTATCCTTATGTGTTAACTCACTCATACACTTTTCCCTCTTTGTTTATGGTCATTTGTATGGTAACTTAAGCATGCTAATCTCTCCCTCTTTATCTAATAATTTATATATTCTCTCCCTCTTTTTCTTTCTTTGTCTGATAACTTGTATAATAACTTGATATTTCTCATCTCCCTCTTTGAAAACAATACCGAAGAAATACCATACATCATCTTCATGTCTTATTCTGATGATATAAAAATATCATTTCTTCATAAAATCCTTGTAGCTTCTTCTAATCATAGTTTAGTTTCTTCCATTTCACATGATTAAACAATGCCTAAAGTGTGACCTCCTTCATCAATATTCATCATATTATGATTCTTACAAATTGATGCAATGTGATATCTCTATACAGTTTTCTTAAGGTAGGGGATGGCCCCTAACTTTCCTATTAAAAACTCAAAAGCATCCTTAGGAAGTGTCTTAGTGAATATGGCACCTAACTATTCCTTTTTGTTTACATATATTCCAATCTCATTTCTTTCTCTTGTACTGGCTAGCTCTCTCAAGGAATGATAGTTGATCTCAATATGCTTAGTCTTTTATTGCACCATAGGGTTCTTTGATATGTTTATAGCTCTTGTGTTATCAAAATAAACCACATTAGGTTCAGTGATCTCTTCCTTTATGTCTTTCAACAATTTCTTGATCCATACAATGTCTGAACAATTCACTACTACACCAACATATTCAGCCTCTACTATAGATTGTAAAATACAATTCTACTTCTTGCTTGTCCAAGAAATCAATCTTTTACGCGAAGAAATCTCCTCCACTTGTGCCCTTTCTATCATCAACTTTCATGCCCAATCAACATCTTTGTATGCTTTCAATTCAAATTTTTCACTCCTATTGTACCATAGGCCATGATCTTCTATTCCTTTTAGGTTTATCAATATTCTATTTACTTCCATCATATGATTCCCTTGGGGATTAGTTGAGAATATAGCAACAATTCTAATAGCGTATGCAATGTTATGTCTTGTATGTATGACATATTATAGTTTCCTAATCATAGCCATGTACAATGTTTGATTCACCTCCATAGAATCATCATTCTTTGACAGTTTGTATCCAGTCACCCTTGGTATTCCAACCAATCTTCACTCTTCCATACCAAAGGCCTTCAATATTTCTTTGATATACTTTGATTGAATAATAAAATTATCTTCTTTCATATGATAAAATTGTAGACCAAAATAGAATTTTATCATTGTGAACATTGACATTTCAAACTCTTTTTTCATTTAATCATCAAATGACTTTCTCAATGAATCCTTTCCTCCAAATACGATGTCATCAACAAAAATGCTAGCTAGTAATATTTTGTTTTCAAAGTCACTTTTTAGATACAAATTTCTATTATCATTAGTTCTTGTAAAATCAGTTTTTACTGACTGATTATGTAACCTTTCATACCATGCTCTAGGGGCTTGCTTCAAACTATATAAAGCTTTGTGTAATTTACGCACCATATTATTTTTGTTTGGATCAAAAAATCTTATAGGTTGTTCAATGTAGACTTGTTCCTCCAAAATTTCATTCAAAAATATAGATTTTGTATCCATTTAGTATACATTGAATTATTTATAAGAATAATATGCAAGCAAATTACTCACTCCTTCTAACCTTGTAATTGAGGAAAAAAATTCTCTATAGTTAATTGGGCTTCGTCTTGTGCATATCCCTTACAAACAAGTCTTTCTTTGTTCCTTGTGACTTCACATTTCTCATTCAGCTTGTTTGTGAACACAAAACTAGTACCACTCACATAATTATATTTACGTTTGGGTACCATTGTCCATGCTTTGTTCTTCTCAATCTACTTAATCTCTTCATTTATTTCCTTTATTCAATAATCATTTTCCAAAGCATCTTTGATAGACTTTGGTTCAAATTCACATAATAAGCATGTATCACTCTGCAGTGCTCTTGTTTTCATAACTCTTGAATCTTTATGTCCAATAAAAAAAAATTTGTATGTTGTCTTCTCGCATATGTTTTTAGCATAGATTGAGATGTTAGTTCTTGTTGTTGTTGTTCAATAGATTTTGCATGTTTGGCATCTTTTTTTCTTTCTAGCTACAACTCAAGATCCTCTATCTATTGTTCAATTTTTGCAATCTATGATTCAACTTATGTATCCTGATGCTCGATATAACTCTTTTGTATAACCTTGGTAGTGCCTTGCTAATCATGTTTGACAAGCACACATTTTCGTGTTCAGGTAAAATTCTAGGTTCACCTTCATAAACATAGACAAACTTTTTATAATCTTTAGGTTCTTTCTTTCATTGTTGTTTATTTTTATCTGCAAAATCCTCAACTCTAACATTTGCACTGTCCACAATTTTGTTAGAGTTAGAATTCAAACACGTATAATTGTGTGTGCTAAAATTTTGGCATGTACATCTATGAATCATTATATCCAATATTTCTCAAGAATGAGATCTCAAATGGCGATCCATAACCCTCTATTCATGGAGTGCAAGGGTTTTGTAATGGAGGCCCTCAGTTTGACCAAGTTTGTGCCCATGAAAGTACACCATAAAATGAGAGATTCAAAGATCAAAATATGCATGTAAATGAAGATGCAAGCTAATCTAAATGATAACAATACAAAACAATGTAAGAAAGGAAATATAATCTATGAAACAAAATAATAATGCAAGATTAATCTATGAAGCAATATGACTCTAAGCTGATATGAAAATGCAAGGATTAAAGATGATGATGGAAGTCATGGATTTATGAGAGAAGAAGACAAGAAGAGAGAAATTGCAATGAAGCTCCAATGTCCAAATCCTAATGCTCAAACTCTTTCTGCAAAATCACTCTCCAAACTAGTAGCATAACAATAAAATCTTCCTCTATAGAAACTAGCATCTCTTCTTCTTGTTATTAAATGAGAAGGAGAGGGATCCTTATATAGTCAATTGTGGAGGTGGGAGGCTTCTCACAACCAATATGGGATAATAAGGCTTGATTCGTGTGAGACAAAATTCCACCAATGAGAAAAGAGGAATGTTTGACAAGAAAGTGGAAATAGGAAATTAATGAATCCCACTTAGAAAATTGTGCATTTAAGCAAAGATAAAAAGAATTTTTATTTAATTTATTTCATGTTTTTCATCATAAGGAGAGATTTAAGTGTGGATTTTATTTATTTAATTAAAAGAGGGATTTTCTTTGAATGAAAAGGGGATTATTTTATTTTATTAAAAGATAATATTTTCTTTTAATTAAATAGAAGCTATTTTATTTAATTAAAAGAGAAGTTTTCTTTTAATTAAATAAGATTTAGAATAAGATGATGAAACCTTAGGAAATATTGACATAATTGAATTAATTACAATTTGATCAAGAAAAATGATTTGAATTGATTTAATTAAATATTACAATGCATTGATTCGAGAAATTGATAAATTGAAGAATGGGGGCCCATAGTCTAGGCGACCATTTTAGGTGGCATACATTTTCCCCTCTTTGACTAATTTGTGATCATTTTGGGAAGACATGTAGTCAAGGAATGCAGTTGAAGTGTGAGGTTGATTTGGGATCCCAAAACAACATAGATGTGTGGTCAACTTAGGAACACATTGGGACAAAGAATATAGATAATGATAACAATTGTGTCTTGACAATGATAAGGTTTTCCTAGGCGGAACAAAAATTGATAAATCTGAATCAAGGAATAAAGTTTGATTAGTTCTACCCCCTTGTGATCAAAATTGAAATGAAATAGAGGAGAAATAACAAACTAATAAATTTGATCAAATCAAACTAAAGATAAGGTTCTTGATATAAGATGAAAAATATAAGGATCATAGAACCAAGGTAGATCATCAATCATAAAATATTATGCCCCAAATTTGAATTAAAATAAAGAAGTGGTGTAAAAGGGAATGGAAGATTAAAGTTTGGAAGAGGTGGAAAGAAATGGAAAGAAGAAAGAGAATTTTTCTTAAGAAATATAATGCCCCAAAATCAATCAACTATTTAAGATAGAAATTTTCAATTGATATCACGAAAGAAGATAAGGAAATGATGACACTTGTACATTTGCAATGAAATTTTGACCAAGATTTTCAGCCAAGCCCTAAATAGGCTTCTTGAATACTTTTTTTAAAAAAATGTCTGAATTGGTCAGAATTTTGACCAACTTAGGGTTTCTCAATTTGGTTGAAATTTCGAATAAATTGGACTCAAAATTTAAAAAAAGAAGAAGAGAGAAGTTTTATTTTTTTATTTGGGCATTGAGTGTTTTTGGCAATGGTCTACAACAACATAGGAGCCATTTCTAGGTTAGTGCAAGATAATTACATATAAGAAAGGCTTGATCCTTTTGACCCACTATCAATGCATGTTTGAAACCCCACATTTCTTGTTCAAATTTCTTTTTTAAATCTGTAACTTTGCAACTCCATGTTTCCACATTCAACTTTTTTTTAAAATCTCTAGCTTTCCATTGATGAATGATATGACTCATTTAATTATTTCTTGTTCCTAGTATATTTAATAATCCTAATTTCCTCTAGAAAATTATATTACGCAGAAATCTACAAAATTTTGAAATAAAGTTTTTTTTACCGATGGCATAAGATAGAGGTTTGCTAATAGAAACCATTTTCTATTAGCTCGCAGCATTATAGAAATTAGATAGTGATTAAGATTTGTGCACATGATACTTCCCATACCAATAAACAAAATAGATTTTGCAACATGAAGGAGAATCACTAAAATGAATAGCGATACACTACTTGGAACTTATGTTGTCAACATTTTGTTATTTCTAGAGTGGTGTAGGTAGCAATATTCTTTTTTTTGTTGTGTCTGAAGAAAGTTGTGTGGTTCTGTTGGCATCATATATATCAAGGTACATTCAAAAAATAAAAATGATCTCTATAACCCAATAAAAGACAAAATTTTGGTTGTCATATTTGTTAACCAGAGAAAAACTATCGAATGATGTTCATATAAAAAATTCCTTTGACAATTAAGGAATAGTAAGGATATCATTGGAAGAAGGCAATGATAAAAGTTGATATATGTTGTGCTTCTGATATGCAGATATATGATTGCAAAGATTAAAAGGTTTAACATTAAAGATAGTAACAATTTACTATGACAAGAGCAATGAAAATTTGAAGTGGTGTGTATAGGGAAGGGAAGCAATGACAAATATTCATAAATCATCACTCCAAATACACCACACAAGAAGATGCTAGAAATCGCTTCAATTGAAAGGAGATTCATTGTGAAGGATTTATGAAACTTCAAATGTTGATTGCAAATGTCATAGTCCCAAACACCTTATTGTTATAGAAGAGCATACACAATATTAAAACAAAGAAAATAATAAGTAAATTTGCAATAGTAGCAGGTTCCTCTATAATTGGGAGGGAACATAATTCTGTTGATTAAATAAGAACAATCTAAACAAAGAGGCAAGCTAATATTTGGCTCTTTGGGCACAGAATTGGGAAACCCCACCATGTCTTTCAATCTCATTATTGCATGACCTTTTACCACCTAATCTCCTTCCATAATATGCACAATAATCTCTATAGAATTTTGTAGCCTAACAATTGATCTCTTGTTTTGATGTCGACAAAGCCTACCTTACTAACACTAGTTACTTACTTGAAATTGCCACCTACCACTTGGCTAATAAAATGACTATATATATTATTGTAATTGGAAACCTAGATTTCAGAGTATATCTTGGAGATGTTATCACAACAAACAATATTGTCATCAAGAATGCAACAAAATACTAGGAGCAACCCATTTTTCTTACATTTGAAGATTTGAATGCAACCAAATACACCCAAAGAGCAAGTCCCAGAGGTTTTTTCTTCATGACTACCTCTTTCTTCAAATATTTCATGCCTCATCTACATCTCAGTCCCCTCTTCTATGCCTTGCATGTATAGCTATAAATGATCTAGGAGTGCCAACAACATCTCGCATTAATCCTGACACAACATAGATCCATATATTGTGTTCAACACTAAAGTTTCAAACCTTACAAAAAAAAACACATACACAAATTGTTGGAAATATATATGATAGGCTAAGTTACTAAGAGGGGAAGGGTGAATTGGTAACTAATAAAACTTAATCTTTATTTACCAATTAATAATTCAAGTGAATTCTAATTTAATTCCATGCATAATAAATTGAAAGCATTAAAATATTCATAACACTTTGACACACAATATGGTGAGCTAGAAACCTTCCAAATAGAAAGTAAAACTAGGGTGGGGATGATACCCACAAGCTTTAGTACTCTAGTATAAAGTTGGCCTATTAAGGCTTACAATGATCACTTCTGATGATCTGCAATATTAGGAGCAATAAGGACTGCTAGGTCCACCTTGCAAAAGGATTTACAAACATGTAATAAAGTATGCACTTGGTAAAGAGATTTACAAAAGACTATTATGTCTACCTTGTAAAAGGATTTAACTTATCCACCTATTAGGATGAAATAGTGGTTGATCTATGATCTGCAGCTTGGTTTGCTAAATGAGATTCCTTTGAGTGTAATGATCACCTTGCTATGATAGATAAATCTTTGTTGCTCCTTATACTATTGTAGCCTTTTTACTTCACACTTCTTCTCTTCAAATTTACATTATACTTCTTGTCATATATTTTTCACCTTTTGGATGTGATAAAATGTATTACATATATACCAATCCAAGTTATAATTCAATAAAGTCAACTACAATACAAGTTTACACAAAAAACACAAAGTCGGTCCAACTGTAAGAACTCGGGTTCTGAAAATTAGCTTAGTGAGGTTTTGATACTTGAAATCCACTATCAATTCTTGGCATCATCATACATTTGGTAGATGTAGAAGCTTGGTCCATACTGATGACTTCTACGTATTAACATTATCAAATTTCCACAGTCTATTAAGAATTGAGAGCAATGTTTTTGGATTAGATTGTGTGAGTTTTTCTAGCATCAAAATTTCAAATCACACTACATGATCCATCATCAGGATGAGAGAATGCCAGAATAGGATAATGTAGTGTGATCCTAAACATTGATGCTAAAAAAGCTCACACAATCTAATCCAGAAATATTGCTCTTGACTTCTAAGTAGTATGAACTTAGTCTACATTGGTGACTCGGTGAATACTATGAAACTCAACATATAAATTGGATCACTTGATTCATACTACATACCTTGGTCAATATTATCACAACGAGCTCAGTATAAAGTGAATCACTTGGTTAACACTGAGTGGCTCAGTCAACATTGGATTCACATCACTATAACTATGAACTCAGTAAGCACTACACAACTTGGTTTACATTGAGAAACTTGGTAAACCTTATGAAGCTCAGTTTACACTGTTGATCACCATTATGGTAGAAACCACTCAATGCAAACTGAATACTATTCCTTGAACTTAATAGCAATTGTAGAACTTGGTAAAGCCTAAAATTCTTGGTTAACACTTGTAATTATACAATAATCTCGGTAGATACTTACAATCTGAATTAGTGTGTCACTAATAACAAACTTAATTGCAATTTCAACAATCTCCCCCTTTGGCATTAGTGACAAAAACACTTATCAAACAAAATCAAATTCTTAGCCACAATCAAAGAAGACAAAGAAGTAAAATTCCATAGCAGCATTGGCCACTGGTCCCTTTATTGGCCACATGTTAATGCAGATAGCAGAGCCTCAGAAGGAGGGCAAGTTCCATGAACTCACTACTAGTGACTTTCAAACTAGAATGATGGATATTGGTATCTCTATTCATGATTCCATGATAAATATATGGAAGTCTACCAATGAAAAGATAAAGGACAAGCTAGAGGAGTTGAGGGCAAAGAAAGAGGTGCTCAAGGTATCAAACAAAGAACTAATCAACTACATCAAAACCGCACTTGGAATCACTTCATCTAGTACTTGTGATCCAAATGTAGAAGAGAACAAGAACCTTCTTTTGAAGTTGCAACAAAAAAGGAAATTTGGCCAAATTGGTTGATCATGGATTGATCAAATGAAAGCACAAGGTCCTCCACTAATTGACAATTTGAGAAAATTGCTATTAGATGGTAACTAGTTGAGGGAGGCAACTTCTAGTCACTAGACTACCATGCAAAATGTAGCAAATAGATTAATAGAGTAATTGGCATTGTTTCAGGAGGTGATCGTTATGAAGACTAACATTTCCATCTCCCATGCGATCATCAAAATAGGCCAAGAGCCATTGTTTCATTAGAAACAATATTTGGAGTTCAAAGTGGAAAGCTCTATGAGATCTACAAATGAGCTTAAAGATGTATACCACCTAGTGTAGAAGGTCATAGAGAAGCTCTTTGAATACTTGAAAGTATTGCACATAGAGTCATATGTATCTAGCAATGGCCGATTGGTAGACATTGAGTGGATGAAGACCAAATTCCTATCACTTTTTTATGAAGCCGCTAATCCACTCAACTTCTAGATGTCAAAAATCTAGAAGCTTTCATCAAAAAAGTCCATCTTAAAGTGGGCATCAGAGAAGTTCCAATCAAAGGTGACAAAAGTGGACAAGCTGACAGAGGTACACGACTACCAGATGATTCAAGCTGACAATATCATAATCCCAGGTGTTGATGAGCTAGATAATGTAACAGATGCAATGAAGGCTTTATTAGTGTAAATAATTATTTTTTACACTTTACTTAATTTTACTTAGGTTAATGCATTATTTTATTATTTATTAGTTAGAATCCTAGGAGTATGCATACTCATATGAGTTGTCTTGCTGACAACACAAGAGTTAGCAACTCTATTTTAGCACATGGTGTCTATAACATTGGAGTTTGCATAATCAACTGAGTTGTCATGTAGAAAACACAATTTTTTTCACTCTAATTAAGAACATGGTGTCTACAACATAATTTTATGTGACACACCTATGTAGGCTTATCATCTCATCATCACACTAACTCCTAGTCATTCTAGAGGTCTTTATATACAGACACTTCTAGTATACTTGTACATCAATTTATCTATTATTGAATAATCTGATATCCAAAGATAATCAAATATTCATTCTCATATTCACTGGTGCATTTTACCCTAAATTGCGACCAAGTATTTTAAATGGGTTGGTTGGTCGAGTTATAAAGAAATTTTTTTTTTTTTTTTATAACATGCCTGTGTTGGTCACAATTGCGACAAATTATTTTTTTCGTAATTGCCACACACACCATAGCATAAAACAAAACAAAAAAAGGGCAAAAATATAACACATTTCATTTGGTGCGAGGGTTGCTACGAGTCCAGAGAATAGAACATAAGGGTGGGTTTTCGATGGTTTGCGATTGCCATATAATTTTAGGCATAGAATTGTATGGCAATCATTGGAATGCTTCTTGATGTGCTAGTGGTTGACCTCCATTGACCCACCACTTCAACTCCTTCACTTCCATCATTTCGCTCATAGGAGGGCATAGATTTTCAAGGGCGGGTTCCAAAAGAGAGGACTCAGCATTGTGTAGGGACCATTGTAACAGGTAAGAGTTTAGCGCTATATGGTTTTCTTTACCACGGCATTGTGTAGGGTTGTAATATATAAAATTTTAGTTGATAAGTTTTTTGTTTGGCTAATTATGTATGAAATCCTTGTGTCTAAGGTGTAGGGTTAACCACTGATTACTTCCCATATATACCCGAGGCCGAATAGAGAAACTTGTTATTAAAAGCCTTGCAGGCTTTCAAACCCTTAATAGGACTCTCATGTTTAACTATTGTTTTCTCATAAATGTGTGTACATTTGGAGTACTAATTGTTAGATACATGTGTTCAAAGAGATCAGAGAAGAATTCTTCAGATGAGGATGGGAGTAATTTTTCCAAACAATCACCACTCAGTAGTGAAGAATGTGACACTCTTGAATTGTATGACTTAAATTCAATTAAGGAAAGGAGCGTTTTGACCTTCTATGGGACTTTTAGTTATGATACTCTTTTTGCGATGAATCTTTTGGCCGCAGCTGGGTGTTTAGATGGCAAGGAAGATCAACATGGGCTATAGGCACTCTGTGACCTGCGTCATATTTTGTTGGTGCATTTTTTTGGTGGCAACTCCCACAGTCTATTTTTTTTGCCTTATGTCTTGTCTAGACTCCACACAGATTCAAGATGAATGGCTTCGCCCCCTCTTCCAAGAACTCAACTCCTCATGCAAGATCAAGCCTTGGATCGTGCCTTTTTCTACATTCAAGCCCTTATTTATGTATTGTTAGTTGGTACATGATTTACATGATTTATTATCCTCCTTTACTCAACAATAGAAAGTGTTCCCTTCTCCGCCATGTGGTGTCAATCCAACCACACTATAAGGGGTTTCATAAGAATGTGCTTGGGGACTCCATGTTGGTGGCATTTTCTCTAAAATCAGTGGTTTGAGCACTCCATGAATTAATCTTGTGCTACTTTTTTAGTACTAACTGCTTAATGCATCTCGGTCTTCTACAACCACATGTTGTATTCATCTTGTGGAATTTCTAGTCTATCAAACTTTCTATTAGAAGGGCTTTGAATGTGCATTACAAAAACTTCTAAACAACTGTAATGTTATGTACCTTATAACAGCTGAAAACAATAGTACTTATGAAAAGAGATTGAATTTATATTGAGCCCATTGAATTGAACAAAGAAATTAACCAAGATAATCTTTGATTTCATGTGGAAAGTGGCTTGGTGAGATATTCATTTACGATGTCCTGACAAGGCAAGTTTTTTGCTATGGCATCCTACTTTTGGGGAGCTAAAAAACTGACAATTCATATCTTAATTCAGTGTGCTGAACAAGTTCTACCAAAAACATTTATATTTTTTGAACCTACGTTATGATTGACTTCATTGACTTCAACTATTTCACTATTTTAAGCTTCATGCAACAATTTGGCTCACGTTTTGTGTCAACTATACAATGCAATTTCTTTTAGACACTCCAATGGTTTGAATCTGTGGCCTGTGACCTTTTGTCTACCAATTACTTTGGTTATTGGTAAAACTGATGAATAATATTCTATATTTGGAGAAGTTATTATGGATTGAAGAAATCTTAGCTTGTTTAATAATATTTTATATAGGATCATGAGCTTTAGATTGGAACTTTTTATATTGGGAGCAACATAGTAATTATATTTTTTATTTGATATGGAAGTAGAATTCTTAGAGTGAAACTTTTTGGATTGACAATTGAGAATGATATATTTTTGTTATCAGATATAAGAGTATGAGTTCTAGATTAATATTTCTTTGACAAATAATCAAGAATAATAATAATTTTATACTTTTTGATATGAGAGCACGAGTCTTAGATTAGAGCTTCTTCAATTGTAGGCTAAGAGCAATAATTATTTTTGTTCTAGTCTATATGGGAGAAAGAGCCTTAAACTAAAACCTTTTCAGTTGAGTGCCAAGGACAATAATTATTTTTGCTACTTTGTATGGAAGCCTGTGACCTAGCTTGAAAAACCTCTTTGATAAGAACCAAGAACCATAATTGTTTTTGTTACTTGATATGAGAGCACAAACCTTAGATTGGGATATTCTTAATTGGTAGTGAAGATCACCAATCATCTTTGTTACTTGGTATGGGAGTGCGAGCCTTGTACTAAAACCTCTTCAACTAAGAGGCAAGAACAATAATTGTTTATGTTACATCACTAAGGGAAATTCCCTCTCATTTGCTTATAGGCCCTCCAGAACTAGTGGAAATCAGGAAACTAATATGCTGAGTCGTTTGAGATTTCTTTTCTTCTACATTAAATGGAATCTACTTGAAACTTAATGGAAGTTTGGTGCTTTCACTAATTGCATGTTATTCACAGGGTTACAAAATAGTGTTAGCAAAAAATTTCTAGTTGCATTTGAGATGCACAAATCTTAGCTTTTTCAACAAGTTATGCATATTTGTAAGGGTAATTAAAAATGTCACATTTATCACTTGTCATGGTGCATTGACCGACTGGATTGGGGGCATCATAGAAGTTCAATTCATTCACTTTATTTTACTGTTCTCCATGAGCAATTTAGTGTTCCTATTTAACAATTTTCTCCTATACTTCTTTCCTTCTATTATGTGGCCTTATCTCACCAAGCTTTTCTTGTTTGCTTTTGCATTGATCTATGTCTTATCAATACATCTGTATTTTATTGATTTTCCACTTATGGCTCAGAATCAGTGTTTTGTGTTTTAGTGAGGAGATAATGGAAAATATAGAAGTATCCTTTTAAATGGAAATGTTGAAAATATGCTTTGCATATATATAACTAAGCTAGTCTTGATACCAAGGATGTCTATGAGATAAGGTAATATCTTCCAAAACTCATAACACATTTGTACATGATCCATAAATAAGCATTACAACAAGTGAAAAATAAGGTAAAGGCCATGTGAGATAAATGTACATTTAGTATATAGTAATTATTCTATTATAATTTGAAATGATTAGAACTCTTGAGTAGTAGTATATGAAATACTGTACATCTCTAATGTAGTTTGTCTAGCATTTAGGAAAAACACTGGCATCATAGAATATCATTTCTTTAATATTTTGAGAGTTAAAAACTATGGTGAACTACTTATATATTTTTAATATTTCAAAAGTTTCATATAAATGTGGAACCAATTTTTGTTTTGTCTTATAAATGTGGAACCACGTTCCAATGCGAGTTTGGTATATCCCAACCTTACCTTCACCCATTCTGTTAACGGATTTTGATTGTAGTGAAAACCAAACCTTCCATAATTATTAATTATAAGTCAAGTAATATTTTGAATCATAACTATTCTGGTATTTATATACATAAGTTGTCTATTTTTATCTTTCAAATGTGCTTTACCTGCTACAGTCATTTCTATAAATTAGATTTTTTTGAATGTAATTTTTTGACATCTCTAGTAAAACTTAATCTTGTTTGGCATCCTCTTGGGTGATGGAGTTAAAAAATCACAATATAGGAGTTATAAACTAGTATAGGAGTAGTTATGCATATAATTTCGTACATCTGCACTATAATTTTTAGAAATATGAAAGCACAACACTGCAATCACAATACCAAATCCAACTCCATAACTTAATATGTCAATTTCAACATCATGTATCGAAGATGAGAGAAGTTCTCTATTAGATTTCAAGGGTGACCTTTATCTTTCCTCGGGTCAGTTATCCTCTTGGCATGGATTGAATTGTTGTGAGTGGGAGGGCATTGGCTGCAATTATCATACATCGCATGTGATTACCCTTGATCTAAGCAATCAGTTGAGTGGTGAAATTCATCCATCGTTGTTTGATTTGCAACACTTGGATTTCAGCTGGAATTACTTTCAAGGTATTTCTATTCCTCCATAGTTCTCAAAACTACAGAGGCTTTCATTTCTTAGCTTTTCAAATGCTGGATTTGGCGGTGAGGTTCCTCTAGTGTTGGGAAATATGTCAAGATTGCATCATCTGTATCTTTCATATAATTGGGAATTTAAGGGTGGTAAGTTTGATGTATGGGCCAAAGGTCTGAGAAGCCTTGAATTCTTGAGAATGAATGAAGTGAACCTGACAATGGGCTCGGAGTGCTGGGATGAGACCCTCAGCGGTCTTCACAATCTCACCCATATTCAACTATCTAGTTGTGGGCCATCAGGTAATATTCCACATCTATCAAATCTAACCTCTTTGTCCCATCTGCATTTATCATGGAATTCATTCCCATCCGAGCTACCCTCTTGGATTGAGAATGCATCTTCGTCAGTTTCACTTGTTCTCAACTATAGTAATCTAAATGGCCCCATCACTTCCAATTTCATGCCCCATTTGAAATTGAGAAATCTTGACCTTAGTGGTAATAATGACTTGAAGGGAAACCTTTCTTTCATTTTAGGCCATTCCAACTCACTTGTTGCTCTATCTCTTTCTGGTTGCAATTTAAGTGGAGAGTTTCCCCACTCTACTGCAAACTATTCAAAACTTGAGACCATGGATGTGTCTCGTGATAATTTGGAGGGAACTATGTTGTCCTCTTTTGATTGTCTTTTATACCTTGCACATCTAGACCTCAATAACAACCAACTATCAGGAAGAATCCCAGACTCCAATTCAAAGCTGGCAAGTTTAAGAGTATTGTTACTCAGCCACAATCATCTGACTGGCTAGATTCCACCCTCTCTATGTGAGCTTTCAACATTAAGTGAGTTGCACCTGGGCGATAACCAGTTGTCAGGAACAATTCCAGATTCTCTGTTGAAGATGGCTAGTTTAAAAGTGTTGGCACTTGCTTCCAACAGATTAAGAGGCAACATTTCATTTCAAATGCTCAAAAATCTAACTCACTTACGAGGATTGGGCCTTTTTTAAAAATTAGTTATCTATTACTATATTTGCAAGTTGGATTCCACAGTTTGACCATTTGGAGTACTTAGCATTGAGGTCTTGCAATATAGAAGGTGCTTTCCCTGCATTTTTGTCCCAACAATATCAATTGAAAGAACTAGATCTTTCAAGTAACAACATTGTGGGAAATATTCCTTCATGGTTGTGGGATCTTCCTAATCTTGATATGCTCATTCTTTCAGATAACAATCTGGAAGGTTCTCTACCCTGGCAGATATCCCATAAATTTTCTGCAGTGGATTTGCAAGGGAATAGATTGTATGGCACAATTCCTACTCTAGATTTTGTTTCATTCCTATTAGATCTGTTAGATAATACGTTTAATGGCTCAATTATAAACATTAGACCTCCATTAGATATTTGGGCATTGATCTTTTTGTCATTGTCAAGAAATGACCTCTCCAGAGAAATTCCAAGTTCTAATTGCACAAATTCAAATAGAGTGGGCATTTTGGACTTGTTAAATAACAAGCTGACAGGCAAGATCCATGCAACTATCAAGTTGTGTTCTCAATTAGTTTTTTTAAAATTGGCTCACAATGATTTGGAAGGGGAGACTCCAGAGGAGTTGGGAAATCTCACAACTCTTCATGCACTAAATCTCAATGGCAATAGGTTTCAAGGTAATATTCCTCCGTCCCTTTCAAATTTCACAGGTCTCAAAATATTTGATTTGGGAAATAATAAATTTGAAGGTAAAATTCCTGTTTGGATTGAAAAGCTGAAAATTTTGAAAATTTTGAGCTTAACCTCTAATAATTTCGAAGGTAAAATTCCATCCCAACTTATGAGGTTGCAGAATCTCCAAATTCTAGATTTATTGAGTAATTGTTTATCAGAAAGTATCCCTCAAGATCTAAGTAATCTATATGCTATGGTCAATCAATCTCAAATTATTGATGAATGACTTACCTTCTCTTATTTCACTAATTTAAATCTAGACTCTCCTTATGAATCAGAGTTTGAGGATGAAGTAACAATTTGGATAAAAGGAAGGGTTCAAACATACGAGAAGATAATCTATGTAGACAAGTTCATGGATCTCTCACATAACAACCTCTCATGCAATATTCCTCCAGCATTGGGAGTCCTCCAAGGTTTCATTTCCTTCAACTTCTCAAATAATAAGCTATGTGGTTCAATTCCTGAATCCTTGGCAAACATGGCTTGTTTAGAGTCTCTAGATCTTTCAGAAAACAAGTTGTCAGGAAAAATTCCTTTCAAATTTTCAAATCTAACCTTCCTTGAAGTATTGAATCTTTCAAACAACATGTTGTCAGGATTACTACCACAAGGAAAACAATTCACAACATTTGAGGCTTCCTGCTTTTTAGGAAACCCCTACCTTCATGGGTTTCCCCTTGAAAATACGACACTGGGTTGTGGTTCAGGTTGCAAAGAGCATCAAGCAGAATGGAATAAGACTACAGTTGGTAGTAGCAAAGATATAATGGAGAGTCAATGGTGGGCACTGGGATTGGGATTAAGTTATGGAGTTGGATTTGGTATTGTGATTGCAGTGTTGTGCTTCCACAGTAGTTATGCATATAATTTCATACATCTGCACTATAATTTTATTTTTATGCATGGTTAGAACACTAGTTATAGTTTCTTAGTTTAGGAATTGAAGCATTATATAAACAAGTATGTACAATGTAAATAATATTGACAATTTTTTTGCAATAAAGCTTTATGCAATTGTTGCTTCACTCATGGTGTGAGAATGCTTATATCTATGTCATTTGATCTTTTTCCACATCTTGTTCAAAACATATAATGAAATCTCATCTATGAAGTATATTAAAAGCTAAGGATTTGGAGTGACTCGTATACAATTCATTTTTTGTCATTTCATTATATGGTTTGAACAAGTGTGGAAAAAAATCAGATTTTTATTATGAATTTTCTATTCACCAATCTATGTTAAACTAATCAGCAAGGTCACTTTCCTAATCTATGGTAAATAGAGGTGAATTTGTATGGATTTAAGTTTCTTCTTCATTATTTATAATGCTCTTGATTCCTCCTTTGTAGCTGTAAAAATACTTGTTTATTTTCACCTTTCCAGATACCCTTTACTAGGTTCTTCATGATTCCAAAATATCTTGGGCTGACCCCACTCAGCATGTCCTAACTCCTACTTGGTTCAGAGACCTAACTCCTTTTTATATGTGTCTTCCTCTTACTACTCCATCTACAGGTTGCAAACAAATTATCCTTCTTTCACCAATGAGTCATTCCATTCAAGAAAGACCATGTCTAACGATATCAACGCACAAACAAATAGGGAGACAATTGCTAGACTATGGTCTAACTTAAAAAGAAAAGGTGATGGAAAATGTTATTGTCCTTGCAAAATTTGTAAGGGCTTAAAGACTCAAAGATATCTAATCACAACTGCTGAGCAACATTGTAGGCAACATGGTCACATTGAAGGGGGAAACGAGTATCGCCCATTGATATGTATTTTAATAGTTTACAAATTACTTAAGACATGATTTGATGATGACATCATGGTCATGGTTAATATAAGGTCATCATTTTCATATAGGTCAACATCCCTGAGTTTCATGTTATGGACCATGACAATTCAGAGAATGTGGATTTCCAAACAAGGGAACATGGAGGTGTGAATATTGAAGTAGAAGGTAACGATACCATGGAAGAAGACCAGGATGATGAAGATCACGATGATCAAGATGATGATGATGATTATGATGACACAGAGCTTGATGTACCTTTACTTGAGAAGGCACACCAGTCCCTATATGAAGGCTCCAAAACAACTCTTCTTGTCGTTGTATTACTATTGGTGAACTTGAAGGTTATGAATGGTTTATTCAATGTAGCAATGAAACGTATGTTAAGGTATGCCATCTTCTTTCATTATTTTACTCGTAGTTCCCTTACAATTAACATTGGGTTCGTATAGCAATTAATATTCTTTAAATTAAGAAATTATATTTTTGGTCGTAGGTTGATAGGTGAGTGTTTGTTACCACCATCAAACATTCTAGCTCACTCGTACCAAAAATTATCTACCATCATGAAAGATATTGGAATGGAGTATCAAACAATACATTCATGTCTGAATGATCATATTATATATCATAAACATCATGAATTTGCAACACAATGCCCTACTTGTCATATCAATAGATATCAATCAGATCGATTAACAAAAAAGGTGTCTTGCAAGGTTCTTGGACATATTCCCATTATTCCATGTCTGCAATGATTATTCAAGTGCAATAGCTTGGCACAATTTATGGATTACCATGCACGCCATAGAAGTCAAGATTACATTATGCGAATGCCTCAGATGGTTTGGCATTTAAGAAAATAGAGGAAAAATGGCCACACTTTAAAGAAGAACCTCATAATCTCAAGCTTTCATTGGTAGCAGACGATGTCAATCCTTATGGAGAGATGAGATCTACTTACTCGGTATGGCTTGTTTTTTTTATCAACAATAACATACTTCCTTGGTTGTCCATAATGAGAGAGCACATAATACTAACACTGATTGTTCAAGGTATTTTGTGATTGAGTGGTCATCTAAATTAATTTATTATTACTAATCCATCAAATGGACAAAATAATTATGTAATGTTTTTGCTCATTCAACTAGGTAAGTACCAAGTTAAAGATATCAACATATATATTGAACCCCTTATCGACAAGTTGGTGGTGTTATGGAATGGGGTTACTATGTCTGACATTTGTAGACCAATAGGACAAAGACAATTTCAATTTCATGCAATGCTTGTATGGACAATACACGATGCCCTTGGGCTAACACATTTTTGTGGTATGTTCTCTTCTTGACACCTCTTTTTTGGTATGTCAAAGTTAACACATTTAATCCAATTATACACGATCTTGTAGGTCTTCAGACAAAGGGTAAATTTGCATGTCTAGTTTTTGGTCCAAAGATGAAATCTCATCATTCAAAAAGTTTAAGAAAGCAAGTGTTTGATGAGAATAGACACTTTCTGCATAGAAATCATAAGTACCAAATTATCAAAAAACATCTTTTCAATGGTCTAGAAGAGACTACGTCAAAGCCACAGAGAATGACACCTTGCCTATGGAAGTTGGCATACAATAAAATAAATCATCGAGGATAGTAGGGTCCATTTTTCATTGCACCAAAAGCCATGACTATTAGTGAACATGGAACACCACATAATTAACCACCTGTGGGTAGGGGGGCACGTATCATCACCCAACAATCTCCCCCTCGACGCGCATACCAAGTGCTTACGCGGGTCGAGAAGGCACCGGGGAGATTTGAACCCATGACCAGACCAAAACTAGGCTTTGATACCAATTGTAGGGCCCATTTGCCGTTGCACCAAAAGCCATGACTGTTAGTGAACATGGAACACCACATAATTAACCACCTGTGGGCAGGGGAGCGCGTCGCATCAACCAATAGTAATGTCATTCCATTTGATGGTTTTTGTTTCAAATTTATATTTTGATATTGTGTTTTGTTTACTGATGATGTGATTGATGCTTGTGAAGTTCGTCAAGACATTAATGACCAACTTCCAAAAGGACTAAAAATTTATCCTACGCAATTTACTAGGTTGCCATACTATGAGCAACTCCCAATTGTGCATTTGTTTATCCTATGCATATTGGAAAGAATGTAGTAGAGAGATTATGGAAAATCTTGAATGGAAGGTGTGACAAAGATCAAATTGTCAAAACTTGTAGTGACATTGAAGAATCCAACCATGCAATGAAAAATGGCATTTGATCAAATAACAATGGAGACTAGATTGATCAAGTACCCTTAGTTGGTTATTGTAAGAGCAACAGAGCAATGCTATAAAAGAAGTCATAAAAAAAATACAATTTCCCACAGGATTTGCTGCAAAAATAAACAATGTCATATCAAATAAAAGTGAATCTGGGCCAAGGTTGAAAACACACGATTGGTATACATTTATTAAGGTAATTCATTTTATTTTGTATTCACTATATATTTATATATTGCATGTAGTTTCAATTTCATTCTTTTATAAAATATTGACAAGATCATTTTACAAATATTGCAGTACGTTCTACCTCTATCTCTCCCACGCCACTTTGTTAACAATGTCAAATAGGTTATATATGATCTTGGAAAATAAATGAGGTGGTTGTCATCTATAAAAATCAATAAAGTAGATATAAAATATTGGAAGAGAAAAATTCCTCTTCTGATGTGTGAAATGCAAAAATGTCTACCTCCAAGTTTTTTCAATGCACAAGAACACTACCTCATACATCAAGTTGAGGAGATTGAATTGTGTGGCCCTGTACCAACCAGGTCAATGTGGATGGTTGAGAGGCACTTGAAATTTTTGAAAGTCTTGGTTTGACAGAAAGCACATCCCGAGGGTTCTATGGTGGAGGGATATATGGTATACCAGACCATGGTGTACATTAGTGAATATCTTCCTAAGTTTGCATCAAATATCCATGTAGATCATATTTGGGATCCCAACTCAATTAATAAATTCAAAAGGGAGTACTTGATGGGAAAAGGTAGATCAAGGAAAGTGAGAGTTAAATCTAAGATGTTATTGTAGTTAATTAATTCTTATAAATCTTCAATATAAGTTATTTCTAATTGGTGTATTTTTTTGAAACAGGTGGTCGAGAGTGGGATGCAATACATTTGTATATTGCGAACAATCTTGATTGGATGACAGAACGGATTGAACGATGTCAAAAAAATGGTTTCTCATTAACATGGGAAGGTGTTGCTTCATTGGTTATAGAAGCTCATCGTAATGGAGATTCCAATGTTATGTCGATGGTAGTTGATCTAGTAAAGGGTTTAAGAGGTGGAGAGGTAAGTAGAAATTTATTAATGATCATAACTCGATGTATGTTTCATATCAACTCACGATGCAAATAATTTACACACACTTCAAAAATTGTAGGTCAAGCACCAAAACGCTATGTACTATCATGGCCACAAATTTTGCATAAAAAGGTTGGATGACACAAAGAAAACTTGTGATTCTGGGATAACTATAGTTTTCAAGGTCACCAATATATCATCTAGAAATGACATACATCCTCAACAATCTCAAAATCAATACTATGGCATCTTGGATGATATAATTGAGTGTGAATTTAACACCTTCAAAGTAGTTCTATTCGTCATCAAATGGTATAGGTTACGACTAAATCAAAATGATCCAGATAGAATAGTTATTAAACATGATAATGGATTTACAATGATCAATACAAGGTCGTTTGAGCCAGTTGGAGATGAGCCCTATCTTCTTCCAAGCTAATGTGAGCAAGTATTTTACTCAGACATTCCACATAAATAGTGTTGGTAATTTGTTGTTAGACATGATCCAAGAGGAAGGCCGATAAAGTATAATGTTATGGAAGAAGAAGATATTGAAGATGATGAAGATCAAGATGATGGTGATGATGATGATGGTGATGGTGATGATGATGATGATGATGGTAATGATGATGATGATGGTGATGGTGATGATGGAAATGATGATGGTGATGATGGCGATGATGATGGCGTTGATGGCGTTGATGATGGCAATGATGATGGTGATGATGGCGATGATGATGATGATGATGATGAAGATAATCAATGACTACAAATGTCATCACCCCTTCTGTTGATGATCTTGCATTTCATATATAAGGTAAATTTGTTCATGTTTATGATGTTGCATATTGTTCATGTTGTCTTCTAAGTTATTTGTAGTATACACGTATCATATAATTTTTAGCTAACTTAAGATAAATGATTGACATATGCAAAAAATTTGATTACATATTTATTGTGTTCATTTCTAATGATTACAACATATGTTATTTATAGTTACCAATGTTTATGTTGTGTCTGATTATGACCCTTTTTGCAAACAGTCAATTGACTATAGGTACATCGTCACGTCACCCCTTCTGTTGAAAATCTTGCATTCCATATATAAGGGAAATTTGTTCATGTTTGCATTGTTGCTTATTATTCGTGTTGTCTTCTAAGTTATTTGTAGCAAATGTGTATCATGTAATTTTTAGCTAACTTAAGGTAAATGATTAACATATTTAGGAAATTTGATTGCATATTTATTGTGTTCATTTCTAATTATTACAACATATGTTATTTATAATTACCAATGTTTATATTGTGTCTGATTGTCACCCTTTTTGCAAACAGTCAATTAACTACAGGAAATTTGACCCATTTGGCGTGGATTGTGCACAGTGACATGGATCAGTAGGTATAAGTCAATAAATAGACATAATTTTATCATATTCTTCTTGTTTATCATTGAGCACGTATGTTATAAATAGACATATTATATAATTATATAATGTATATATAGACAAAGAAGGTCCTTATAGAAATATAATTGTATAATCACTTTCAACTTACTACATTTTATATTTGTCACTTTCAGTTTCCATTTGATGGATTGTAGGACCCACCAAATAGGTACTTGTTAGATCTATCTACATAAAATGAGGGAAATGAGGAACTGGTAGATGAAAGCTCTACATGTAGTACGACTAAAATAGGGAGATCAACTAGAGGTCAAAAGAATAGAAATTTTTTGATAAACACATACAATTTTTCCTTGATAATGGGGGGTCATGTTCTTATGATGATGAGACCAAAGGCGACATCAAGGTGCCCTTTAAGTACTCACACATTGAGAAAGAATGGGTACCCAATGAGCTACCTCCAATTAAGGCATATTTTTGTGTTAATGAGAGGATATATCACATTGCTCCATCCTCATTACATGGTTTGGGCCTATTTTCCATGGATGGGATAAAGGTATGTTACAACAAAGTTGTCGAATTGTTCAAGTATGTCGGTCCATGTTATAATTACAATGATTGGATGCAGATTGTTCGATATAAAAAAAAGTATGCATAGGTATGGGGTATCAGCTAATTATATACAACAGAAAGAAAATGATCAAAGTAAAATATTTTCTATGTACATTTATGGGAGACCAAAAGCAATAGGTAAAATTGCAAGTTTTATAAATAGTACGTGACCTTCTTCGACTAGTAAGCAACCCAATTACATATTTGAGGCATGTGAGGGGAATGAAATTTTTGTTTGTGCAATAAAATCAATAAGTGTAGGGGAAGAACTGCTAATCGATTACCATTTAAATTGCATAGATACAAACAAAATTACTATCATGAGGGTTGTAAGTACTATTTACCATTTTGTTAATAAGTTTTTTTTTGTTGTCTATTGCTTTCAGTTAGCTGAATTTTTTATGTTTAATCTTTGTGACAAGACGATATGGATTTGACAGATGGTAGAGGTCACCAGGATCCTACTCCCACCCCTTCTTCAGTGAGGGTAAACCTTTTTGAAATTGTAAAAATTAGATAGTTGAAAAATGTTATATTATTACGTTATTTTATTATGTTTTTTTAGTTTTTATGATAGTTTTACTGATATTCCTCTCACAATTTGATGTTTAGGATAAGGGTAAAGTAGCATCATTAAGTACCGAGCCACTAGCTACGTCTTCTGATGAGGATATTGTTGCAACTCCCAATTTCATAAAAATGTTGAAGAAATTTTTAAAAAAAATTAATTTAGAAGCAATGAAAATTTTGGATGAGACAAATATGGAATTTGAGGAGATGGTGAAGAGGCTATCAAATTTGAGACTGCAAGCTCGTCATTATGAAGTAAGCTCCAATGAATATTTAGTTATAAAAAAAGTTCAATAAAGATTTATATTTTATAATCTTTTATGTTGTGAAGTAAAATATGTAATATGTGCAAAAATACTTTATTGATGCAATTTTTTAAAAGAGTTGTAAGAAACTTTAACTACTAAATTCTTGTTATACAGGAATTTTTGGCAACTGATCCACAACTTGGTCAAGGACAACGCGGTGAGGTCGATGGTAGCAGAGCTCCAACTGCCACTGGTAAAATAATCTTTTAGTTGACAAGTTAGAAGGAATTTTTTATTTTGAATATTCAAAACTTCTTAACTCTTACTTTTATTATTTTAGAATGTCTTTGCTAACAATGTATTGTTCAAGTCATCCAATGCAGGAGACTCCTACGAGCTTGATGGATGCCCGTATGAGATTACCGACTACAATGTCGGCAACAAGGGGACATCTAGCTGGTAAATCCTTGTTTTTCTATATTTGGTTTTGTGTTTATTATGAGTTGATAATATGTACTTTAATCTTGGGTGCATCACATAGTGTATTGTTTTTTTTGTGGTAGGAGATGCACCATCTGGTACACCACCAAATACAGATCATAGTTCATGTATTGGTGATAATTCACCGTCATTTACTGGAGCTACCCGTATTTCTAGCACGGGAGCCATGCAGACATCGTTGTTGATTGACGATAATGAATCAATGCCTTTGAAATGTCCTAAGATTCTAGGCACTTTAAATAATTATTTTTTATATTGTAATAAGGATTTTCTTGCAAGATGTAAACATGATAGGAAGTGGTGAATGCAAGGGCTTTTGATGTGGAGTGATGCCTCATGACCTTCTTTATTATGTCATATTGTGTAAGTTGTTTAATTATTCTGGAATTCCTTTTTATTAGGGGTTTGGTAGGATCATCTGAATTATCAATGACCTTATGTCTATACCAGTAATTCTCTAGTTTAGTAATTTGGTACATTGCAATTTCATGCTTGTAGTAGAAGATACTAACCAATTTTTCTATAGAGAACCAAAAGTGGGAGTATTCTTTCATATTCAATGTTAAGTTTTCAATGATTTCCCACATCATTGCTATTGATTGTTAGAGTTTTAGAGTGCTCACTTTCAGCTTCACTATCTATTTTAGCAATATTTCTTTTCCATAATATCCCAAGTATGATCAGTGACAACATCAATTAAGAATGACAAAAAATGAAGGTCATGGCAAGTTATATATATTATGCACTATATTTTTTTTCAAGGTATACTGATTAATATAGTCACAGTACATTTTTTAGTTTCATAACATCAGCAACAGAACCCTGGTTCACTAGTTTTAGACATTTTTAAAAAAATTCCAAACTTCTCTTTTGGTCAATTTTGGTCAAGTTGATCCTCCAACCATGAAATAGATCACTAAAAAGATGAAATGTATCTCATTTTATGTATTTTTTATTCACTATGAAAAGTATTCTTCACATGATTGATTTTAATGGTTCTTACTATTAATTATCCCATGACATTTTTTTGCAAGAAACGATACATTTTATAGGAGGCTTTATGACCTCACGTTGCGAAGATTCGGGCCCACCATACGTAAAAGGTGGAACATCATAACTAAACTAATTTTATCCCACTATTTTTTTCCATATCATTAATTGGTGCAACATTTTTCCTTTCATTTGGGTCTTTTCTTATACTAGCTATATCTAACAATTTTGTGTTTTTTCTTAAAAGGTGGAACTACCAAGATCAAAAATTAAAAGATGAGCTCATCAAAGATATAGAGCATGAGTTTGGTAGTAATATTTTTTATCATAAGAAATTGTTACAAAAAGCTTCCAGACATCTTAAGGTTGTGAGGGACACATATAGAAAGAGTCTCATCCTAAACCCGAAGTACGAGCATCCTCCCTTTGTTTTAGTGAGGGACTAGAATGAGTTCATTTTGGATGCAAAGGAGAAAGGGGAACGTCCAAAAGAAATTACACTAGCAAATCTGAAAAGGTATGCAATAGTATTAACTGCTAGTACATTAATGAGAAAATTTAGGGTTCAACTTCAGTAGTAACAATTTCAACTAGCTCAATTTAATCTATCTATTGATGAAAGGTATGTAATTCATATGCTAACACAATTGCTTATAAATCTCAATCTCAATCTGGGCATAAATCCTACATAAGATATAACTAACACAACTGCTTATAAATCCTAAATTCATATGCTAACACAATTGCTTATAAATCTCAATCTCAGTGCTGACACAACTATATATATCTCAATCTGGGCATAAATCCTACATAAGATATAAATAGTACGCTTATAACTTCACATATAGCAATATTATGTCTTGAAAATATAGTAATGCTCAACTACATGTACCATAGTTGTATGTGTTAGCAATATAGCTGATAAACGATATTCAATAATTGTAATGACAAGTACAATTTTTTTGAAAAAATTTGCAAGAATTTTACTAATGGTCAGTCTCCTAAAAGTAATAAGCATCACGTTCAATGCCAGAAACACAAGTTAATGACAACAAGCACGTTCCTATCTTTGAGGACTGACAAGTACCCTTGTAGATTTATATTTATTGGTATTGTGCAGAGATGATCCAACCTACACTAGGTAAGACAAACTATTTGAGACTTCATTTGGATGACATGATGTATGTTACCTATAGACCGTGGCTAGGCATAGAGCCATAAGATGATGTCTTCTCCTAGCTAGGATTCATTTTGGTATCTTAGCCACTGAATGGCCATTCTTCATTGAAGATAAAGAGATTTTCGCTAACCCATGTCTAGAGATAGTTTGACTATCAATACAGTATATCACATGAGTATTGTAGTTACACCTGCTTCACCAAGGAGGTAAAGAAAGGTTGTTCTCCTAGATTGGACCCAATTAGATGTATGGAAGATGTTAGTGGCCTTACCATTTATAGGTGGGACTAATTTCTAGATGTAGTGAATGATGGTGTCATTCCCTAGTACATAGAGCATTTGGCCACACATTCATTTCCTCATATAACTGATCCTATAGGGGTAGTTAGTTAGGCACCACACCCTAATGTTCAACAACCACAAGAAAATCCTTTGAGGGAGGAGAGACCATTATAATGGCCACTGGTAGTTCTTGTTACAATTCCTTCTCATCCTATTAGATTGGATCTTAGATCAAGCAACAATGAATAGGCACATAGGCCTACTCATGTGAGAACTCATAGAGAGATGAGCACCATGGGTGTAGTAGGAGGTGATGCCAAGAGACATAAAGTAGAGGAGCCACCATAATAGGATGTGGGTGGAGGAGGGGATGATGACATGCCAAATTAGCCTCCATAGGTTTCATCCATAGGAGATGTATTAGCACAGACTCAAGATTCTCTATGACATGTGAGGGAGAGATTGAGGACTTCTCAGAGGTAGGTGGGTAAGTTACAGGTGCAAGTTATAGTTAGAGATGCATGACTAGCTAGAAGAGGGGAACTGTGAGATAGTAGATCTATGGTCTGAGATCATAGAGCTAAAGAGATCGACAGAGCTAGAGCGAGATGAGACCTGTAATCATACCTCTCGGGCTACTCATTATTATGTAGTATATGAAAATGCAGCACCTCTAGCTCAACATGTCTCAAGGTTCTTTGATTATGCTTGAGCTTCTAATGGTGTAGTGCCTCCTGCATGTGCAGATGTTACTCTTCCTCCTCCTCCTAGTGATGAGGGGGAAGGCTATAGTTAGTTCCATGGTATCTTTTTTTCCTTTTTGTATCTTTATATTGATCATGAGATTCATTGTATATTTGATGTATCATTTTGAGACTTGAGATATTGATAGTGCTTTGATTAGCACTTAGTTTTGATCTTTTGATTGTATCACCCCTCCGACATGTCAATGATATATATATGACACTGGATGTGAATTGTCCACTCTTAGAAAGCATTAGAATTATTGATTGTAGTTTTCCCAGTAAGATAATGGTGAGCTTCTGTTTACCTAAATGTCTCGATTTGGAAGCTGACACTCAACTTCTAGAACATTTTGCAAAAGTGAAATCAATTAGGAAAATCACATGTTCTGATGATGAAGATTTTGCTAATGTCAAATTTCTACAATGCTTTCCTTATTTGGAGGAGTTCTGCATGCATTCTCCATTATTGGTCGTGTCCCCTACAAGTGTAAGCATTTATGTTATTTTAATCTGCATGAAAGCATTTGTTTGCAAGCATTTAAAGTTATGAAATTTTTTTTGGAAAACTCTAACCCGAATTTCATTCTTATAAATAATGTTGATAATTTCTGCTATTTCTTTCCACTCTATGAAATTTACTATTTCTTAAACTCTTATACCTTATTTATACGATCAAAATTATGTGGCATTATTAAAGTGAATGGTTTAAACATGATCACATACTAATCTTCTTAATTTCTATAGTAAAAGTGTTAAAGTTGACTTTTTATTTTTTTCTATCCTTAATTCTTCTTTTACTGTGTGACTTTTAAGAATAGTTGAAGCTTATCTAAACAGTTTTCTATCCAACTGTCAGCTTTGAAATCATATTTTGTGGATGTAGACTATACGAAACATCCTCCAAACTATGATGTAACGTGTATGATCTTCTCAAACATTTTGAATGGTGCTCCACTGCTAGAAGCAATGAAAATAAACATAGATTAAGACAAGTCTTAAGTTGTGAGTCTTCTACTGGAACAATGCTAGGTAGTTCCTATTAGTTGCTAGTTATCTTAGCAAATCAGTGGGGATTTCGTTTCAGTTACAACCACCATTTATAAAATCAGTTCCATGTAGTGTGGAGGCGAAAGAAGCACTTGATGCACAAAGGTGATGTCTTGTAAATTGAAAACAAAAAAAATACTTACTTTTCAACTGCGGGTAAAAAGGAATGCTACTAAAACAATCTGAAATCTGACATTCGCTCTCAAGTTTATACCTGTTGCAGCCTTGGGGATAAAAAAAACTTTGAGTGTGGAACCTATGGATACTCTGTAGGACATCAAGAACCAGCAGGTAATGCTACCAGACTCATGCCTTTCCACTAAGTGTATAAAATCTAAATTGCAGTTTGAACAAGTGGTTCCTCCATGAAGCCCCCCCCCCACAAATTTACCAAATATGTTCACATCCCATTCAACTAAATTGACTTATCTTTGATTGAAAAAAAAATTAATCTATAAAATCTACTAGTTGTTTGAACTTTTAGCTTATCGTTTACTTTATGTGACAATGGATAATATAGACTGTCAAAATTGATGTGTAATTTTATGGACAGGCATGTCAGAATATGGATAAATAGCATGAACTCAATGGATAAATAGCATGATTACACATGTCAATTAAAGGTATGATGCTATAATTTCTTCCCTTTTTCATATTTTTGGTGGAACATGCTACTTAATGCTAAAATCTTCATACCAATATATAATAATCCACTATTTAGTACTAATCTTTATATTTATATCATCTAACATATTTCAAACTTTTCATAGGTTGCAGGACACATCAAAGGCAACAAAGGCGAGGCTGGAAAAGGTTGGGTAGCACAGACTTGGCTCTAGGGGATATTTGAAAATCAAAGCACACGTTGTAAGTAGCAATAAATGAATTGCAAAGAAAAATTATTTATAAAATGCATATAATTTTTTTAATTAATAAAAAAATGCAGGGGGCTGATTTTAATCTAGAGACCGTAGAAGAACACAAAAAAATTGCCTTCAAGCAAGGCTATGCAGCGGTGGCTAAATGCCTACGACAAACTTCCATTGCCCCAACCAAACAGTCTCTTGCATCATGTGCACAGGTAAATATGCCAAAATATATATTAGAAATTGAATACTTGAGCAACAATTTATTTGATAATAATGTGCATGACATTGCAATGCAGCATGTTAATCATGACACAGATCATACGCAGCATCATGAAGCCCCTGATGTGCATTGTACTATCAATGGAGGTGCTCATTTGTTATTTAAAACTAATTATATAATTATTAATACAATTTAACATCTTTAATTGAACTTGGTGTAACCTTTTTGTGTTGAGGATATAGAATCATGTCGTGCTGAATGAGTGCCAGAGGATGTTCAAACTGATCAGCAGGTAGATCATGTTGCACATTTAGGTAAAGAAAATCTATATTTTTTTCTTTTAAATTAATTTTTTGATCTATAGTTCTTTTACTTAAATAAAAACTCATAATTCACTAATATAAAATGGGGCGAATTTAACTCATGAAGTACTTGTTATTGCAGTGGACCCCCCTTTGGTGCAATGGCCTCATGATGTTCCTGAATGGATGAGGAGGAGACATGTGTTAGAACTAGTAGAGGAGGGGGATGACGAGGACATTGATATTCCTCTTAGAAATTTTATGAAAAAAAGAAATGGCAAGAAAGAAAAAAAGATATGATTATTCATGAATGACTTACTCTTGAATATTGTTAATGAATATTATTCATTAATGTTGGGTGTTAATGAATTATTCATGAATGACTTACTCTTTAATGTTGTGTGTTAATGAATTTTGTGTTAATGAATTATTCATGAATGTTGTGTGTTTATGAATTTTATGTGTTAATGAGTGTTATCATGTGATTATAATGATTGAATGTTATATTTCAAAAATGGATGAATTGAATGTTATTAAATGTTAATGGGGATGACGAGGACATTGATATTCCTCTTAGAAATTTTATGAAAAAAGGAATGGAAAGAAAGGAAAAAAGATATGATTATTCATGAATGACTTACTCTTGAATTATTCATGAATGTTGTGTGTTTATGAATTTTATGTGTTAATGAATGTTATCATGTGATTATAATGATTGAATGTTATATTTCAAAAATGGATGAATTGAATGTTATTAAATGTTAATGGGGAATTTAGAGTGATTTTATTTTCTTCGCGGGGGGTGAAGGGGCCAAATGAGCTTCCACCTTCACGTGGTTGGCCCTATTAAGTAGAGAATATTTAATTATTCTCGAAACCAAGTGAAGCTCAAACTTTAAAGATAAGCTTATAGTTAATAGTGACAACTAATTAGCAAGTCGAAATGAAGTTCTTCGTTACAGGTACCTTTTAGTTTTTAAAGCACGATATCATGTTTTAATACTATATAGTTTTTTTTTTTAAGTTAAAGTATTCTTTTACTATAACAACATAATTTATGACCATTTTAGTAACTATTCTAAAATTGCTTTATGACAAATCCTATTTTGGTAAAGATGGTGATACGTGGTGCTGTCTATTCCTTGGGAGATTGGATTGCACAGGTCTGTATCTCAACATCCACATGGCAAATGGTGTGAAATTGCACTTTCCTTAGTCGTGGTTGCATACCTACTGTATTGTTTTGTTTGAAAAATGAATAGAAATGCCAGATTTGGTAGCTTCTCTATGTTGTATTCATTTATTGGTAATGATTCAGTGTCATGTCATTTGATGGTAGCTTTTAGAGTTTCATTTAGTTGTAAGGCATGTCTTATCTTTTCAAATTTGTATACTCCATTTGGTAGTTTGGTATTAATTGATGATGTCTGGGATCTTCTACCTTCATTGTAGTCTTCATCATCATCTAACTTGTTGTTTGGTATTTTCCATGTTATCCTCTATTTCCATGGTCTTCAACATGGTTGTGTATTTTATCTATCTAGTTCAAAGACTCTATGTGCCTAAGGTGGAAGCCATTTAGAACTAACAGTTGGAGAGATCGTGTTTCCCCTCATAAAACTAGAAAATGCAATGAGTTTAAGGTCAAGAAGAAAGAATTCATAACATTTTGAGTAGAAAAATATGCTTAAAATTACATATTTAGTTGATTCTTTGGTGAAGTTTCTTATTTCAATTCAATTGATTTTGGTTGTCAACCAAATTCCTAACTCCAATGTATATTGTATTTCAGTGCTACATTTTCATAGGGATCTAAGTAAAATGACAGTTGACTATTATTTATATTTGAGAATTTGTGTTGTGCCTTACTATGATCCTCTGATAACAGAGGAGAAATCAATCTAAATTTGTTTCTCATGTCCCATGTTGGATGCTTCTTCTTGTGTAACTAACCACTTTTGATGTGGGTTATGAACTCTACTGCTAGTATGCTATTACACTGCCATTTATTATAGAGTAAATATAATAAGTATCTCTGAATATACTATAAGGATCTCTAAGCATGAGTAAAGCAGTATTACATAACGTAGATCTGAACTCAAAATTCATGATGTTTTCCACTCTAGAGAAAGAGGGGAATTTAATATACTCGTAACACACCCCATTAGAAGAGATTCATTGGATGGTTTTTGTTGGGGTTTGACTCTTTTGGTGTAGCACTGAGGTAGGCTTCTAGGTGTTAGGATATTTTCTCTTGTTGGTGGTTCTAGACCCGCTGAATGCTCTAGATAATTGTTTGTCAAATTTTGGTTGAAGGAGCTATGCTTGGGCTATCAAGTCTTATGCAAAGTTTGTCCTATTTTGTGGTGATGACATGGACTTTTATCAGTGTAGAAGTATGGTCTATAAATTCTTAGAGTCTCTAGTGCCTCTAAGATTTACACCATTGGGTGACTAATTCTTTGAAGTCCCTAATGTTTGGTGACATTGACCTATACCTATGTGAGTTATGTTTGGGTTTTCCTTCCTCATCTTCATTTCACTTTTGTGAGTTGTTTTTCCCAAGGCCATTGGAAATTCCCTTTGCTAGTTCCTAAAATTGGATGGATCTAGTACAATTTTGGGCTATTCTATGTTTATATTCTAGTTGAAATAGAGATCTCTCCACTTCAATCATAGTTGATGAGAGGCCATGGGTGAAGAATTGAATATGAGGGTTTTCCATTTTGTTGTAGAGATTGCATCTCTATAGGATACATGCCTAATGATTGCCATTTTGTGTTGGATAGGTGTTGTCACTTGATTGAGGGTTGTGAAAAATGACCATTTGACAATTAGAGCTTCTAATTCTATTTTAGATTTTCCTTTTGAGGACTTTTTTTCTAATGAAGCAGAAACTTTTTTTTATTATATTGATGCTTCTCATGCTGTTGGTCTGAGCTAGACTTCTGTCGCTTCCATTCTTGTCACAATTTTGGATGTTAGACCGTATTTCAGGTGCGATGCCTACTAGCCTTATGGCCTATGTTGTTGAAGTTACTGCTTCCACTTCTATTTTGAACAAAATTCTACTGATAATGTTGACTCTTAAATAATCACTCTTGGGCCTTGTTGACAGGTTGTAGTGGGGTTTCCTTTGTTGCAATCCTAACAATGGCATTGCTTAAACTTTTGTCCAAGTGCATAGGAAGAGGTTTTTTTTGTTGTCTTGTTCATGCCCTATGTTTATGCTTTCATCCCTTGTTTGTGTAAAGGGTAACAACCCCTTGTTTTGGTTGTTATAGAAAAACAACATATCAATATCATCCTTTCAGATTGAACAATACTAAATGAGTAATGATACTATCTTGAAAAATACAAGAAGCCAAGACTACAATATACACTCGTTTGATGAAGCAAATAAAATCCTTCTAACAATAATTAGTCAGAACTATCAAAGTGAATTTTTAGGATTGTATAAACACAATTGGAAAATGGATCAAGAAGATTGCATGTCTTTCTCATGGCAACTTTGGTTATTATGTGTAAAATTGGCCTCATTCTTTTAACAATTATTTTCATTTTATCCGTAGAATTTTTTTTATCATTTAAGTTTCTTGTTCTTGCAAGATGAACTACGAGATGCGGTGTTACTGGTGTTTCCAAATAAGTAGGATATTCCCAATGCAATGAATGTTGCAAAGATCATGATAAACTTAGGTTGCATTCCCTTAGGTAGTGACACTTGTGAGTATTACATTCTTTATAATTTTCAGTATTAAAAATTGTAGATACTAATAATCTATTATGCTACACTATTTCTACTTCGCATATAGTTTATCATCACTCTAGTAAATGAGAAAAAAATTGGAATGTTAAGTGTTACTTGTGAAACAGCTTGTATCATGTCCTAAGGTATATATAAAGCATCAGTGATAGTTTGTTAGAAATAAATCCTTTTATTTTAGTTCTTATGGCTTTTGTTTTATTTTGCAGGTTTGAAAGAGTATAGTGGAATAGGGTTCAAGAATTTTGTATTACAAAAATGTCTTATTTCTTTATTGATACAGATAGATTGAGGAGGTAAATATTTAGTTTTGATGCATACTCATATGTAGGATGCAAACTTATTTTGATGTGACATTATGTGTGTTCTCTTTCACATTTTACTGTCAATTTTCTATCCAATTTAATGACCCAAAACTATTGAGAATAATTGTGGAGGTCTCAATTGCTATTAAAATCTTGTACTACCTTTTTATGTTTATCACTTACCTATTTGCAACTCCACAATCGATATTGACAGTCTCTTGCCCTCACCGTGCAACTAAACTACTTTAGTTTTGTTGATGCAGCTGAACTACGAGTGCCTTTTGTGTTCTTGACAAATTGTAAGCTTTCAACTTTCGTGAAGCCATTACAGATGCAAATGAACAACTGGTGAGGTGTCAATTTTAAAGAAATTTTTTGTTTCTATAATGTACAGCTCAATTGCTAGAAATATTTCATCTAGATTGTTAACTTTTCATGTCATTTTCTACTTTGGTTGGGTAGTTCTCCTTGCATTTGTAAATCGTAAATCTTGCTGCAGTCTTTAGCCTAATGACAGTTTGGTATTACATCCAGGGAAATAACATAGTTGACTTAAAACTTTGCATTAAAGAAAACATCAAGGGATAATATTTGAATTGTGGATATTTGTGAATTATGTTGGTTTTAGACATAGTTATAGTTATAGTTATATATGCCCTCTTATGATGATGTGATTGGGACTGTAAGTTTTTTTGTCACGTTTATCTGTTTGAAAAATAGATGAGATTATTGGCTTTCATTCCTGATAAATAATTCTTTCCTAATTTTATTCTTCCCTATAGGAACCAAAATTTAGACACGATGTGCCAATTATTGCAAAGGCTTTTCTCTCATAGGAGCCTTCTAAACTCCACAAAATTTGAGTTGTAAAGCATAATTGCTCAGTGGAAATAGGATATCATGCACATTTCTTCCTCCTTCCCACTATTTTGTATAAAATAAATCATTTGACGAACGAAACAATGGTGTGGAGGTAGAAATGTGCTTGATACCCTAACTCTCATGCATCAAGTAATTAAGCTTTAGAATCAAGTTTTGTGCAATTTTGAAGGCTCCTGTGAGAGAAAAGCTTTCGAAATAATTGGGCCAACGCATCAAAATTTCTACATTTCTTGGTCTCAATTGCGACACCAAACTGGTTTTCTTTGACGTCGCGAGTATGGTACTAGCATAGAAAAGTAAGGGGTTTTGGTCAGAATTCAAACGCCAAATTGATGTAGGTTTATGTCGCAATTGCAACCACCTACACCCACAAATGAGAAAATAATAGTTTAGGTTGACTAGAGAAATTGACAAAATTCATGTCAGTAAGTCTACCTTTACGAAGTCAAAATTGTGACTCAAAATGAATGTGGCAGAAAATCGACCAAAAAAGATCGACAACAAGTTTGGTGGCTTTATCAACCTACTCTTGTCAAAATTGTGACCTTTTTGCATCAAAATTTAACCCTAAATTTACTAGTGATTGTTATGATCATACATTATTTGGTCCATATTGTGCTAGTCTTGTGCTTCTTGATCTTGGCATTATTTTTCCCTAAGGCAAATTCGTCATAGTATCATAGCTATATCAAATTCTTACATGGTATCAGAGCTATATTAATTCTTACATGGTATCAGAGCTATACCAAATTCTTACATGGTATTAGAGCCATAGGATTGTCATTTCATTACCATTGAAAATCATTTTTGCTTCAGCTCTCAGAGGACCATGATTCAGATCCAGAGAATCTACAACTATTAGGAGCATCTAGAGCCAAAGCAGACCTCACCATTATGTTCGAAGCGTTGATTTGGTGAATTTTGATTATAAATTTGCCTACCCTAGGCCATAGTCAAAATTGATGCAAAATTTTTTTTGCAAACCGAAACCTTAAAGCCCAATTTGTGAATTTGGTATGATCTTTTAGATCTATTCAATTTGATTTTGAGATCTGCAATCAAATATTGGCATCATACTCAAAAGGACAAAAAACCCCCAAATTGACTTTTATTTTATCAAAATTGAACATCTAAGGTGAAATCTAGAGTCAGTTGATTTTTGGAGGTGCGATAGCGATGATTCAAGAAAAATAATTACGGAGGTGATTTTCAAACAGTGATATCTCCCTCATGCGGACTCCTTTTTTCAAGCAATTTTTTTTTTTTTTTTTGGGTAGAATTTTGTGATCTACACGTTGGTGTAGGTTGTTTGAGATCTCTATTTCTGAATTTTTTTGCAACTCACAAATCTTGATTTTTGCAACTTCAAAAGCTTAATTCGGGCTCATTTGGACACATATTCAAGTGTTTTTCTTTTAGAGTGCATGATTTTTTGTCTACTTTCCAGATTTGGTA
The DNA here is from genome assembly GCA_028749045.1 of Cupressus sempervirens. Taxonomy (NCBI): domain Eukaryota; kingdom Viridiplantae; phylum Streptophyta; class Pinopsida; order Cupressales; family Cupressaceae; genus Cupressus; species Cupressus sempervirens. Next base: position 214,597,002 of record CM053783.1, read on the forward strand.
TCAGTTTGGAGTAATTCTAAGTAGACATAGTACTTTCAGAATTTAGTCTCATTTTGGCCTATTGGCACTAATTAGATCCTTGAGAGGTCTTGTGTCTTATCTTGTTGAGGCTGATATAGCTTTGTATTTGTTGTTGTAACTAGCAAAATCAAATGTCCACTTAGGCCCTAAATTGGCAAGTGGCTATTGTAATTGCACTAATTATAAAGTGTTAAATCATATATTAGGGGGGGTTCATTGATTATTTTTGCATTTTGGGGGGTGCATACATTTATTGATTTCATGGAGTTTTGTTTCACATGTTGATTTGGTATAAGCTCGAGGTTGACAAAGAGGAACTATCACAAATGGAGTGTTTTAATCATTGATCATCTAAGAAGAGAGCATAAGGAATTATTTCCTTATCTACATTCCAAAGAACTACCCTTTGAGATTGTACACTTGTTAAAATAATTTTAGATGTCATTTTCTTTAGTATCAATGCTTATCACCTTGATGTCATTAGAAAGGCAATTGAACTTTATGACATTTGGATGGCTCTTTGGAAAGTATATGGAGATCCAATAGTTCCTCCATTTCTAGAGGACATTCTATCTTCAATCACTCCACTTATAGTACCTTCAACTCCAAATGAGATCCTACCTCTTGATGCTCTTGTTTCTTCTACTGATCCAGTTCTTGCCACAGATGCTCCTAATTTAGTGTAGCAGGATATACAATGTCTTCCTATTTTAGCTTCATGGGATGACTTCCTTTCAGACATTGCAAGGCTATTTGTGAAGTCATGCATTGAAGATATGGGAGACATCATTGATGACATCAAACTTCTCTTTGTTGAGGGCACGCTCTGACCCACAACCACTTGAGCTTTCTTTCGAGACTGACATGACTGTGGAAATTTATTTACAGAAGATGGAGAAGGATTTTTTCAGTTTAGAGGGGACAGATTAGTCTTTGGAAATTGTATTCTAGTTTTAGCAAAAATCATATCTTTTGAGGATTCTTCTACGAGTTGGGGAGCATTCTCTACTACACCTAATGCACCATTTCTTCCTAAAAGGAAGAAAATCATTCAACTTTCATGGTGTAGCTTCTTCATTCACCAAGGAGCTTCTTTCATGGGTGTGAATTCATTATTGAGGGGAGGCTACATTGCTTCTCTTTCCACATCTTCCTCTCAAGATGCTTCATTGTCTTTGGAGGTTGATTTAGCTTCATCCATGTACATGTTATCGTGTTTGCCACCTTCTGTTGGGCATTCATCATATTGGTTCATAGCATCTACATTCATCAAGGAATTTTTGACATATGAGAAGACTTTAGAGGCTGTATCCACACCATACTACATCTGGATCCCTCTTCCATCTTCCTATCCACAATAGAAAGCATACTTGCAAGTCTATCCTTGGTGTATCTTCTTCCTAAAGAGAGAAATGTTATTTTTCGGTATTGGATTTTCTTTTGTCTTCAAGAACTTATCATTATGAGATCCTTCACTAAGGGGGTGATTTCATGGAAGGATTCTCTATTGTATATGCGTGATGTATGTCATAATGGGGGGGTCTTGAATACTCCATCCATACATGCATCTTTCTTTATTGTACTTATCTCTCTTTTTGGGGGAGGGTTTTTCCCATGAGGTTTTCCCTCTTTCTCCATTTTTAGAGAGATTGGATTGCATAGGATTGTATGTACAAGATTGCATTTGTACATGAGTACCTAACATGGCCTAGTAGCTGGGACCCATCATGCATTTTCATCATAGCTTTTGCGAGCTTAAGTGCATTCTCCTAAGTTGCACTTAATGGGGATGTTAGTGTAAATAATTATTATTTATACTTTACTTATGTTTACTTAGGTTAATGCATTATTTTATTATTTATTAGTTAAACAACTAGGAGTATGCATACTCATATAAGTTGTCTTGTTGACAACACAAGAGTTAGCAGCTCTATTTTAGTACATGGTGTCTACAACACTAGAGTTTGCATAATCAAATGAGTTATCATGTAGACAACATAGTTGTTCACACTCTAATTAAGCACATGGTGTCTAGGTAAATGCACAAAGTTGGGTCACAATTCCATGGAAGTCAAATTTGCGGAATGAGATCTCTTAAAAACGGGTACCCAATTTTTAAAAATGGGCACCCATTTTGAGCTCAAGTACCTGACCCTAAATTTTAAAAAAGGGCACCCATTTTTTAAAAAATTGGGTACCCATTTTTTATTTTCAAAAAACAGGTACCTATTTCTCAAAAAATTAAAAATTTGAATTTTTTAGAAATGAGTACCCATTTTTTAAAAGTAAAAAATGGGTACTTGTTTCTAAAAAAATTATTTTTTAAAATTTTTTTTGGAGGGATTTCACATGCGACTTTTAGTTTTTCAAAATGGGTACCCATTTTTTGAATTTCAAATAACAAGTGCCCATTTCTTACAACATGAGGTGGGATTTTTTTTTCCTGCTTCAGATTTTGGTTTTGGTGAGACCAAGCCTGTGCCTTGGCCTCTCAAGATTTGGCTAAGGCATTGAATTGACAAATTCATGCCTTGCCATAATTTTTAGAGGGTCTTCTCAATTGAATTTTTTTACAAAACAAAAATCCATTAGAGCTCTCACTATCCTAATTTCAGAAATATAAATTTTATAGTGTTATGATTTTATTTGCTATTTTTGTATTATTTTAAATCAAAGGTGGTACCTAAATATAAAATATCAATGTTCACTAAAACATTAATAACTTTTTTATTTTATGATTTTTCTTAAATTAATTCATATGTCATCAATCTACATTCAATTATTTTGAAGTTTAAAAAAAAATTGAAAAAAGTGAAGTTTTGATCAAATTGTGGTGTTCGTACATGAGAGGTTTTAAAATTTACTTTTATAGCCAATTAAAAATTAATTTTAAAAAATCATTAAAAAGTTCAAGAAAAATATTCTCATCAATCTTTGCTGTGTTAGGTAACTCTATTTAAAAGGATTCACAAAAATGCATTTAGTTGGGTCAAATTATGGTGTCCGTACACGAGTGTGGTATGGTCTTGAAACAAGCATTTTAAAAAAAATGGTTTTTAAAGATCCATACCAAAAAATATATATCATATGGGTATACAAATAAATTACATGTTGAAAAAGAAGATCCCAAGCACTACAATTTTTATTTTTGAAATATTTTTATATTTAATCTCTAAATGTCTCAAATTTTGGTATCAATTGACAAAATATTTCAAAAACGGGAAAAACACTTCCACTTTTTGGCCAAAAGTGAGACCCAACTTCTTGCACTGACCTGTCTACAACATAATTTTACATGACACACCTATGTAGGCTTATTCTCTCATCATTGCACTAACTCTTGTGATCAATGGAGGATAATCTACTCTTGGTGGACATGTGCTTAGTTGTGAGGCTTATCATATTGCTAATTCCTAGTCATTCTAGAGGCCTTTATATACAAGCACTTCTAGTGTACTTGTACATCAATTTATCTATTATTGAATAATTTGATATCCAAAGATAATCAAATATTCATTCTCATATTGTTATGATCATACATTATTTGGTCCATATTGTGCTAGACTTGTGCTTCTTGATCTTGGCATTATTTTTTCCTAAGGCAAATTCTTCATTGTATCATAGCTATACCAAATTCCTACATGGTATTAGAGCTATACCGAATTCTTACAGGCTTATCGAGATAAAGCAATGTCTCCAAAGAAAGCATGATGCTCTAACATTCCTCTCAGACATCTATCATTCTATCTCTTCTCTCTCATCGCTCTTTTTGTAGCCATTTTAGGCATTTCCTTAGTAAGCTTAGGCTTTGCAATGGATTATGACTTAGTCAAAGACCTATTTTTAGCTTATTTCATTCAAAGATTCTCTGCACTACAATCATCAAATGTAATTGGCCATTTTGAAGAGGCCTATATATGTAACTTTCTTAGAAGTTAATAACATCGACAAATTATTTGTGGGTGAGCCCCTATAGCGGGGACTACTGTGCGTGACTCTGAGTCTACTTTTAATTTTTTTTTTCATTTAGTTATTGTATGATGTTTGGAATGAATGTATTGTAACTGAAAATTGAATGATTGCAAGTAAACTTGGTTTTATTTCCTTCATCTCAGTGGATTGTAAGCTTTACTTTCCTCAGCATAAACATCATTCATTTCCTTGTGTTGTGCACTAAAGTTTGTGTGTATTTAGTTAAATGTATGAGACATCTAGAAATTGATTAATGAAGCATTTAAAAAGTGGACAGTCTGGGTATTGTCTAATCCTAGTTAATTCAACAATCCAGGAATTTCTTATTTAGTCATTCCTTCTCCTCTCTTGTTTTTGTAGCTATCATTGCATGTTTCAAGCCTTGTATTCAAGTTAGAATAGATTGCATAATAGATGTTAGTCTCCATTTTCAAAATTGCCTAGGTTGTTTGAAGTGTTGAACAATTTGGTTGTTGGCCTCTTCTGCTCTCTAGTTAAGAGCATACCCTAACAACTTAAAAACAAATTCATTACAAATCTTGCATGTAAAAAGGGAGTTGTACCTTTCAATTTAGGGGTCTTTGATAGATTACTACACTGACCCATTTTGTTGTTAACTCCTTTGTTTTCCATTAGCCATTGGGCATTTTGAGAGTCAAGGTATAAACCAAAGAAGTAAGGAAGACAAATTGTTAACCAATAGTATTAAATATATCAGATATTATATAACAATTTGTTATTATATTAATTGGGTTATAATGGATAGACATGTCCCTTAATGTCCATTCCATAATATAATTAATAGTATAATTGTTGCTATTGAAACATACATACCAAGTATAAAAAAAATTAATTTATCAATGATGAAATTTAGGAAAGGTCTATCGTATACCTGATATAAATTGTGTATTTAAAATCTCCAAGTCATTTTTGTAATTTTCAATGTGTAAAATGGAACATTCCTCCCATGGTTTAGGTTTTTAATGTTACAAAATCATATATCCGATTCGAAACTAGATATTTGATATTTTCAAGTATTTGATCCTTGTTAGATACCCAATATATGCATATGTTTTAATATTATAATACTATTTTAATATTGTAAAATATGAGGTATAGAAAACATATCAAGCATTTGATAGCCATTGAGTATATGATAACTACCAGATACCTGATATGGTTTATGTTTTGTTGTCATCTTTGGCCAAGCATACTAACACCTAGGCCTGCGAAAATGTCAACACATATTTTAGTGTAATTTTGAATCTATAAAGAAAGAAGTCTTTTGACATTGCAACGTCTTGGCATACCATGATCCTGCACATTTCTTAAAGAGAAACTTTTTCTCTCTTGCTTATCCATATCCTTTTGTAGCTAGCATGAATATTTTGACATGTCTTCATCTTCCTTTCTATTCATGATGCCACTGACTTTCTCTTGACTATATGGTGTTTGTCCTTCCTTTGATTCTGATTTAGGTCCTAATTTAAGAGTTGTCTCCTCTTTTATTTTCCTTACATAGTACCTATCAACGAATTCAATAATCTTGATCTTCTTAGGTTCACTATATTATTCATCAAAGACCCTGATAACCTCCTCATGGTATTTATAATATTTCCTGTCAAACTAAAATATTCTTCAAATGTTAGAAGATTCTCCCTCTTTTGATATTTGTTATATCACTTGGCAATTTTAGTGGTAGCAATTTGACTATCCTTCTCTTCCATTTATTCTATTTTTGTAATTATTGCAAGTGATCTATGGGCTTGAAGGATTTTGACTCTAATACCACTATAATGTACTAATGATACGCTCCAATTGTATATAACACCTCCTCCATTGTATGAGACGCTTTCATTATACCCAACCATAACCAAACTCTCATACATTGATCACTTCATATAGTTTAATCTCCCATAATATATAATATAAATTATGCTTCCATTCATTGGTAAATTGTATAGTTATATCCAAGACTTCCATCATACTACCCAATGGCACTATAGTACATTGTACTGAGGCATGTTGTTCAATAGAAATATCTAGAAGGAAAAGAACCAACAAGGAGGTACCCAAGGGAGGAAAAAACTCAGCAATAATATAAATTTAGGGTGAAACTCATTGATGCTTAAACTTGTGTACCCTTCAACATTCAATAATTGAAATTGAGATTATCTATATTTATACAATCATAATCTATAGGTAGCTTTCGTCTTTAATATAATAATTATAAATATTGTAGATATGTAGAATAAATTTGTATAGATCATACATCAATACTAATAAATAGATAGATATGTGATTACACAAATTTTACAATGATATATAGGAGGTCAAATATTTTAAGTGATACCTTTAACATCAGGCTAGGGTGAGGAATGACTCCCACCAAAATTGTGAATAGACAATTGGAAGGCTCTTACTCCTCTAAAACAAAAAAAGAAAGACAGAATTCCAACTTGGACCATAAATAAAAGAAATATAAAATCCACAATGATTTTTATGATGCCAATGACCTCCTTATAGAGGTATCCAACAAGTATTTGGAAGGTTACACTAAGTCAACATTATTTGTATTTAGAAGCTTATTAATTGGCCCCTTTATTTAACATTTAAATTAATTAATTTAGTAAGCCTTTGTTATATTATTTATGTTATAGAATCAATTATTTAATTAACTTGATTTAGACAACAGTCATTTAAATATTACAAACTATTAAGAAAGATACATAAACTATAAAACAAATGCAAGTTTTCTTTATGTATGTGCAGAATTTCAAATTTTTTGTAAATATTAAATCTTTTGAATGGAGAATTGAGAATAATATATTCATAATTTTTTTTATGGAGGGTTTTAGGAACTCTTTACGGATCCACACATGTACCTCTTCAACTTAGAGCCAAGGACTAAGGAGCATCCACATCATCAAAATTACCACTTGTGGGTTCTTTGTGAGCCATTCAACTTTACCAGTAGACCAAAGCCCATTGACTATTTATAAATATTTTCAAATGTTATACCACTTTGAATTTAAAAATGTCTAAAAATCTAATATGAACACTCATATCAATCCCCTTGTATTTTGATCAATCAGTAGTTATGTTGATATATATGTAATATTATGTTTATTACACAAATTATTAAACATGATTATATTATTTAAATTTATAAATGAAAAAGATTATTATAAATGTATCAATAAATTTGGCAAATATCAAACCAACCCATTTATTGAAAAATATATCGTATACCTGATATAAATTGTGTATCTAAAATGCCTAAGCCATTTTTTCAATTTTTGATGTGTAAAATGGAACATTCCTCCCATGGTTTAGGTTTGTAATGTTACAAAATCAGATATGCAATTCCAAATTGGATATTTGATAATTTCAAGTATTCGATCCTTGTTTGATACCAGATATATGCATAGGTTATAATATTATTAATACTATTTTATTATCCTTTTCTTCCATTTGTTCTATTTTTGTCATCAATGCAAGTAATATGTGAGCTTGAAGGATTTTGACTTTGATCCTCCGTTGTATGACACACTTTCGCTATAGCCGACGGTACCCATACTTCCATACATTGACCACTTCGTACAGTTTAATCTCCCATAATATCTAATATAAATCATGCTTACGTTCATGGTAAATTGTATAGTTAAATCCAAGACATCCATCGTACCACCTGATGACAAGTCACCCAATGGCGCTATAGTATATTGTACTAAGGCAAGTTTCTGAATAGAAATATCTAGAAGGAAAAGAACCAACGACAAGGTACCCGAGGGAGAAAAAAACTCGGCAACAATGTACATTTAGGGCGAATCTCTTCGACACTCACCCTTGTGTACCCTTCGACATTTAACAATTGAAATTTAGATTATCTATCTTTATACTATCATAATCTATAGGTAGCTTTGATCTTCGATATAATAATAATTATAAATATTGTAAATATGTAGAATAAATTTGTATAGATAGTACATCAATACTATTAAATAGATAGATATGTGATTACACAAATTTTACAATGATATATGAGCTAAAATATTTGAAGTCATATTGTAAACATCGGGCTAAGGTGAGGAATGACTCCCACCAAAATTGTAAATACACAATTGAGACGGACTTACTCCTCTTAAACAATAAATAAAGACTCAATTCTAATTGGAACCATAAATAAAAGAAATATAAACTCTACAATGATTTTTATGATTGTCATATTGCTATCAGGGTTTAACTGTGTGATTTTGAATCAAACTCATTGACCCATGTTTCATGAGTAGTGATTCAACATGAATCCATCTCTCATGAGAATAAATGGAACATTTAGCACTCATTAGATCTAGGTGACGCTCACAGGGGTGAAGCATCGAGACTTCCTGGAGGTCACCCATAACCAATACTACTCCGGCCTGAGTGTGCTTAACTACGGAGTTTCCTCTATGGTTAAACCCAAAGCTTTCAACCCCATTTGCAAAACCTTCACCAAGTGTTGTGCTTTATGAACCATTCATTAGAAAGCCCCTTAAGCTCATCAATCGATGCCAACAACTTCCTTAGAAAGGGATCCAACAAGTATTTGGAAGGTTACACTAAGTCGACATCATTTGTATTTATAAGCTTATTATTTGGCCTCTTTATTCAACATTTAAATTAATTACTTTAAAAAGCCTTTGTTATATTGTTTAAGTTATAGAATCAATTATTTAATTAACTTGATTAAGACAATAATCTTTTAAATATTATTAATTATTAAGAAACATACAGAAACTATAGAACGAATGCTAAGTTTTCTTTATGTATGTGCAGAATTTCAAATTTTTGCCAATATTAAATCTTTTGAATGGAGAATTGAGAATAATATATTCATAATTTTTTTATAAAAGGTTTTAGGAATCTGATACAGGGCCACACATGCACCTCTTCATCTTAGAGCTAAGGACCGAGGGGCATCCACACCATCAAAATCAGCCCTAGTGGGCTCTTTGTGAGCCATTCAACATTACCATTAGACCAAGGGACCATTGACTATTTATAAATATTTTCAAATGTTATACCACTTTGAATTTTAAAATGTCTAAAAATATAATATGAACACTCATAATTGATATGTATCCCCTGTATTTTGATCAATCAATAGTTATGCTCATAAATATATGATATTCAATTTGTTACTCAAATTATTATACATAATAATTATTTAATTTTTTTAATGAAAAAAACATTAAATACTACTTTTATATTTATATATATAACAATAAATTTGGAAAATATCAAACCAACCCAACACTAGTTATCCTCACACCCTCACATTGAGATGAAAAGACAGGATGCATATTCCTGTCATGAAATAAGACTTAAATCGCTTTAGAGAGTCAAGGAACCAACGAAAGACCCTGGAGCTGGTGGCAGTGCGATCTCAACTGTTCCTTCCATCATCTGCACTACCTTTTTAATATAAGGCCTTAGACCAGGATCTTGCTGAATGCACCACAACCCCACCAACACCATTCTCTCTAACTGCCTAGAATCAATGATATTCCCTTCACTCTCTACTTGCTGTTGCTCCACAAGCTCGGAGAGTCTGCCATGCTTCAAGCATTCATAAACCCAGCTAGACAAAATGATTCTATTTTCTGGAGCACCCAAGTCAGTGGCCTTTCTGCAACAAATAATTTCGAGCAGCATCATTCCAAAGCTGTAAACGTCCACTTTCACAGTAATAGACATTTTATTAATCCATTCGGGCGCAATGTAACCCATAGTACCCCGGGCAGCCGTGAGTGTCGCACTCTGATCTGCTTTCAATAATTTTGCCAAGCCAAAGTCTGATATTTTGGGAGTGTACTTTTGGTCCAGCAAAATATTTTGGGGCTTTATGTCACAATGCAAGATCTGCGTCTCGCACTCTTCGTGCAAATAGAGGAGCCCTCTGGCTATGCCCATTGCAATCTGCACACGTGTCCTCCAGTCAAGAAACCCGTTTTCTACAAACAGAGCAGAGTCCAGGGATCCATTGCTCATGTACTCGTAAACCAGAAGCCGTTGAGAACCCTCATCACAGAAACCGTAGAGCTGAACCAGATTTTTATGATGGCTTGTACCAATCACGCTCATCTCCGTTCTGAACCATCGCTCCCCATCGTGTCCCTGCCATACGCCATCAAGAAGAATTTTCACGGCAATTTCTCTCCCATCCGGCAACTCGCCTTTATAAACTTTACCGAAGGTGCCCCTTCCTAATTCTTGTCTGAAACCACCTGTGGCAGCCTCCATTTCTCTGTACGAGAAGGCATTCAATCCCTCCACAACCTTTTGCTGCGCCTCTGCTATTTTATTCTTGGTGCGCCCACAACATGATGACCACCTGACAAAGAAGGCCGCTACAAGAAGAGATACGGAGAAAGAGAGGAGAGCTATGCCAATCAATACAAGCGTCTTTCCTTCCCTCTCCTCAGACAGAGGAGTCCCAGGCAAAGGAGAAACTGCACTCAACTCATCAGATACTTTGACAAAAGCTCGAGCAGTGATTTCTAGAGCTTGACGGCCATCGATCAGAGGCAACCGTTTCTTCCTGCAAACAGCATTATCATGATATGTGACCACAACACACATGCAGTCGTTTAAGCAGGACTGCTGGCATTGAATTTCACTAAGATCCAGCAATACAGAATAATCACTATCCGTATCAGCACCGCGCAACCAGTCTGTGTTGTCAAGCCGCCACATCGTACTCCTTGTACTGCAACTCTGCCCTGGTGATGAGCTTCGCATGCATCCCTTAAAATGGTCTTGGTTGTCCATAAACTGAAAATGAGGAGGACAAGTACAGTTGGGCTTGTTCTGGTCAGTTAATAGACAAATTGCATTGTTTCCACACTGACCCTTGACGTCTTTACATGGATCTTTCACTGGCTGCCATACAGACGACCAAGAGGAAGCATTGCCGTCAATGTTCCACACATACTCTGCAAAAGTTCCATCGATTTCGAGCGTCACTCTGCGAAGAAAACGTCCATCTCCAGCATTGCCCTCTCCCACCTTGGAAATTGTTATTTGGGTACTGTTTACCAAATACAACAGCCCGCTGGGGTCAAATACCAAGCTTAATAATCCGTGTTGGAGTTGAGACGTAGAAGAAGCCCAGTAGGCGCCGTCAGGGTCGCCCCGGCGCTCCACAGTGTAAATGACCAAATTGCCGTCCTCTTGCATTGAGAGCTCAAATCGTCCTGATGAGAAATTTGTATTTGAAGCTTTGGAAAATATGTTACCGTTGGGCTTGAGCGTCTGACCGGGCAAGAGGGTATCTGCAGGATAATCAAAACTCTGCCAGGTAATCTGAAATAACGCATTCCGCAGCACAAAGTTGCCGTTGTCGAGCATTGCAGCCGTGGCTACCTTGTCAGAGTTCTCAGATGTCCACACTACATTTTTCTTATCGTCAGACAGGCTGAGGCCGCTTTCTGTAAGCTGCAAACTAGACTTCTTTGCAACTGGAATGTCCTTGTTATCTTTGAGAGCAGTCCAGGCTAATGTTTTGATAATGATACTGTCGAACCAAACGCCTACGACATAAAGAGTTGGAGTGAGCTGATAGAATCCAAAAGCAAAATGCCCATTCGGTGAAACCCATTTGGAATCCTGGGAAGGACTAAGAGTGGAGTCGAGTGTGATATTCTGCTGCGCCTTCTGAGCCGAAGCGCACAAGAGAATCTGAATGAGAATGAAAATGAGAGAGAGTAAGCGAATTGAAGTCATGGGTAGAACTGAGGATTTACAGAAACTATCAATTTCGATGGAAGGGTCGAACGATGTGGTACCTTATATAATATAACCAAACCTAACGACGCCATATTCGACAGGGAAGAAATTTCTGGTAAATGGCAATTGAAGTCAGTCGACGCTCGATTAGTCTGATTCCGCGTGGAAAAAGCAGGCATGAATTGATAGACAGGCTCCTGTGTCAAACTATCAGAGTCACCAGAATGACGGGTCGTGGAAGTATAAAACTTGACAACTTATAAGACACGCAATGTAATTTTGTCGGTAATAACCTGCGACAGACGCATTTTCCATGGCCGAGGTTCCATCGGGTCCATTCAAACAGCTGTATTGCAATTTAATTGTAGTCTAGTCTGACCGAGCTGGAGAGCATTTTCAATGGCTGAGAATCGATTGATCCATTCAAACTGCCGTATGGCAATTTGTTTTCCGGTCAAATCAAATAATGCCGCGTTGCCATAGTTGCAGTACATACCTCACTTTCGATGAAGTGAAAGTGGGGAAAGAAACTATCAAATTCGATGGAAGAGTCAAACCATGTGGTACCTATAGTATAATAAAACCTAACAGCACCATATTCAACAGGGAAATTTTTTTTGGTTTCAACCTAACATCATCATATACAAAGCAGAAGAAGTTTCTGCCTGAGGTATATGGGAATTGAAGTTGTCAGTCAATGCTCGATTAGTCTGATTCCGCGTGGAAAGAGCTGCCATGAATTGATAGAGAGGCTCCTGGCAGTTCCCTGTCAGGCAACGGCTATCCAGCAGTTCGTTTGACTGCCCGGATGCCCGAGCTCGTTGAACGCCGTGCCGCCTATTCCCGCCCTGCCCTCCACTCCGTATGCACTCTGACAGTGTACCATTTTTTTTATATGCCCCTTTTCTTATGGAAGCTCAATTGATTGGTAATGGTACCATTATATATATATATATATATAATTGTCCTCTTTTCGATAAGGCATATTGACAGGACAAAAGTAATAAAGTTTTGTCCGAACGAGAATTAGGTGAAAAGCATCAAAATAATTTTTTTCAAAATAAATCATATAAAGTTATATTGGTGAACGAATTTCTCCCACTCTCCTCTAATGTGTGACAAGATTTGTATGTTAATTTTGAAATCCATTCACCAATGTATTTTTATACGATTTAAAAAAAGAGAGAACTATTCTGATACTTTTCAGGTAATTCTTGTTCTGACAAAACTTATTACTTTTGTCGTGTCAATATGCCTTCTCGAAAAGAGCGCAATTTTATATATATATATATATCATGGTACCATTACCAACTAGTCGAGCTTCCATAAGAAAAGGGGCATATAAAAAAAATGGTACACTGTCAGATTCCATACAGAGTGGAGGGCAGGGCGAGAATAGGCGGCACAGCGTTTGACGAACTCGAGCATCCGGACAGTCGAACGAACTGCCTAGATAGCCGTTGCTCCTGTGTCAAACCATCAAAGTCCTCCGAGACTTTTTTGAATGACGGGTCGTGTAAGTATAAAACTTGACAACTTTATTGGTAACAATAGGTGACAGACGCATTTTCCATGGCCGAGGTTCCATCGAGTCCATTTAAACAGCTCTATTGCAATTTAATTCTACTCTGATCGAGCTGGAGAGCATTTTCAATCGCTGAGAATCGATTGATCCATTGTAATTGCCGTATGAAAAATTGTTTTGTAGTTAGAAAAAAAATCAAACAATGTCGCGTTGCCATAATTGCAGTACAAATTCCTCTTAATGTTCACGTTGCCCTCAAGCCAACATTCGCACAACGGATATATTCCAAAGGCAATGAGTAGCATCCAATTGTGTCATATAATATGCTCTTAGCCAAGGCTATTATTATATTCTCAATGGAAACATCACCAATAATTCTTTTGATAAGTAGGAGATATGTTTCATACTAAGTCAAATTGTGTTATTGCTATCATAATTCAATTTAGTAGTTTTCTTGAGTCAAATTTATTGGGCCATGTTAAAATGTAGTGGTATACACATACCTCCCTCTCATAAAGATGAATGGAACATTTAACACTCATTGCATCTAGGTGAGTTAAATTGTGATAGGATTCAATTGTATAATTTTGAAAAAAAAAATGTGTGTCAAACTCATTGACCCATATTTTATGAGCAATGGTTCACATGAACCCATCTATTATCATGAGGATGAATGGAAAACTTAGCACTCATTGCACCTAGCTAATGCTCACATAGGTGAAACACTAGGACTTCCCAAGAAGTCACTCATCCCAATACTATTCCCGCTTGGCCATGCTTAACAATAGAGTTTCATCCATGGTTAAACCCACTTTTGCAATCCATTGCAAAACCTTAATCCAGTGTTGTACCTTGTGAACCATTCATTAGAAATCCCATTAAGCTCATCAATCCATAAGTAGGAGATATTTTCCAAAAGTAAATTGTTAAATTACCTTAAATGTTTTTAGAGGTATGGTCTAAAGTGATTGTTGACCCATTCCAGTACTATTCCCTCTCAACTATGCTGAACTATGGAGTTTTGTCTATGGAAAAACTTACACTTGCAACCCATTTGCAAAACTATGGATTTTTGTCCATGAATACCCACAAGTGAAAACATTAGCTGTAAGAAGTTAACTCACATACACATACGACAACACAGTCTCATCCATAGTTAAACCCACTTTTGTAATGCATTTGCAAAATCTTAATCCAGTGTTATACCTTGTGAACCATTCATTAGAAAGCCCATTAAGCTCATAACTCCATAAGTAGGAGAATTTTCCTAAAGTTAATTTTTAAATTAACTTATAAAAAAATTAGAAATATGGTCTAAAGTGATTGTTGAGCCATCCCAGTACTATTCCATCTCAACTATGCTTAACTATGGAGTTTTGTCCATGGGAAAACCCACAACTTGCAAGCCATTTGCAAAAACTACATCAAATGGTGTACTTTGTGAACCAATCATTGGAGAGCCCCTTAAGCTCATCAATTCTTAATTAGGAGATATTTTCCACAATAAGTAAATTCTTAAATTATCTTAAGATTTGTTAAAAGTATGGTCTAAAGTGAGTGTTGAAGAGGAAATAAACTAGAGAAAATAAAATAACAAGTGGAACATTATGTGGAATGGATTTTGGGACATCAGGGAAAGAGTTCTCATAATTCAAAGGAGTCCAATAATCAAGAAGTTTTTCTCATCATGGCTCCCCAATTACTAAATTTTAAAGGAACCCCAAAAATGATAGCACACATACCAATAGTCAATCACACATTTACTAGTAGTCGATCATTCTTTGGTTTTTCTAGTTGGTAAATGGCCCATCTATGCAAGTACTATTCAGACATTTTATAATGAGTACTGGGACATTTGGCTATAACTATTGATAGGTTTTAGTAAGAGACTATTGGTGCAAGAATATAATGGGTATCAGATGACTCTTTGAAATACCCACTTTTAACCATTTTGTGTTCAATGGTATCTATGAAGAGGTCCATGAATACCTAGAAGCCAAAACCTTACCTTTAAGAAGTTAACTCACATACACAAATGACAAAAAAAACATCAAAATATGACATACTGTGGAGGATCTATAGGTGCATAAAGTTAGGGTTTGTGGGTACTAGGTCATTCCCACCAATATTGAAATAAAAATTGGTATTAGAAAAGTTAAGAAATATAATACAATTAAAGATTTTAAGCCCAGATGCCAACATGGTAAAAGGTATCTTGTTTGAGGATTATAAAGCTGAAATTTCAATAGTGTGCTTGAGGACGAACTCTCATTATGATAACTATGAAATAAGTAGATGGACTATTCCCCCAGAAAAAAATATGACGACATAAATTTTGTCTTTTGTAGCAAAGAAATGGTTGAAATCAAATGACATTTTATCATATGTTATAGTATATATAAGGGTATCTATAAATAATTTTAGAATATTTTAAGGTAGACAATGCTAACAAGCTCTTTTAGGAGACAAGGTTTCATAAGTTGGAAAAATTATTAGTAAATAGTTTTTATAAAAAGAAGATATAACATATTAAGAAATATGAAAATGTGTCAAGGCTATAGATTTAGGCCCCTTGGTTTTGTAGACATTATTAAAATTTCCTTATGCATTCATTCATTATTGTATTGAAACTATTTCAAAAGAAATAAAATGGACAACTACTAAGATTCCAAAACTCTCATTTGTACCTATTCAATGGTTTTAACATTAGGAGGGAAGAAGACTATGTGACAAGGAAGTAAGTTGTATTTTCCATAAAGAGCATGAAAGGGTTTGTAAGAAGAATCAATGAACTCTATGTTGATGTATAGTCTCAAACAACCAAATTAATAGTCACACACCTAGGGCATAGGACCCAATACTTCAACACATTTCAATAATTGAGTTATAACTTGTTTATTTAATGCCAAACTTTTTTAGTGAAATGCAAGGCAATAGTTGTGCGATTGATTTTTTTAATGACATCTACCCATAATTTAAATGAATATATTTTTAAGATGTGAAAAAAAACATATCATGTTTTGCCACATCAACACACCAATAAAATATGACCTAGTACAAAAGTCTTTATCTCAACTAGTTTTTAGTGTTTATAAAAAATATTTTGATATGGTATCATATTTCATGATATAGACCTAAACTCTGTTTTATAAGATAAGGACTTGCCATGTAAAACTTTTTCCTTCAAGTCAATGATCTCTAACGGTAGGTTAACACAACCTAGAGTGAAATTATAGATGATATAAGCAACTGCTAAGTGTGTCATTTGATGCTAAAATTAGTATATGTACAAGATATGGAGATGTGGCTAGACATGTATCTTGTAAAAAGGTGGGAAGATATATTATAGGATTGTATTTATCTATCCTAGCAGTTGCTTGGTCACAATACATCTCAATACAAGAATTTCCATGAGATCTTGATACATTGTCTGTTGTAATCTAATTGAAATAGATCATTGTATGAAAGATATTGTTGCTACAGAATGTGTTCAATCATTATTTTGTCACTGATGTCAAAACTGCTATTTGTTGGAATGGCAATTGCTTATAAGATCCAAGCACTATCACTTAGTTGATTTATGAGGAATCAATAAGATGTAACAAAAGCACCTAAGGGAAAGGTTGAGTTATGGTTTTGGAATGAAGTGCAAAGATTAGTTAAGACAATGATAAAGTGATGTATTGACAATATACTTGAAGATTAAGTGCCGAGTAAAAATCAAGTGCTGAGTGAAGATCAAGTGCTGAGTTGTGTTCATGTGTCGAGCATCAGAAAGTCAAAAGTGTCGAGCTGCTGCATTATTTTGAAAAGTCGAAGATTTGCCAGATCTGAGACGACATGGTTGTTATCTAGAATTTTGTGAACTAGATAGAAGATGAGAATGATGAGTTGGTGGCACAGAACACTATGTAAAACATTTTTGGCGAATACAACTGGATTCTGGACGAAGTTTCTAGATAAAAATGAGATATGGGACACATACATTGTATCCTACCTAATCTATGGAAACCCTAAAGTTGGAGAGGGAGAATCAAGCAGGAAAAGTATTCCAGATTTCTATTTAAGGAGTCATAAGGTCACGAAGCACAAGAGTTGGTCAAGCATGAAAGCATGAAGTGCTGAAGAAGGTGCTAAGGAGGAAGAGAGCACAGTAACTCTGTTTCGATAGATGACCATAGAGATGATTGCATTGGTATGATGAGCAAGAAGACTCAAGGAGACGAAGCTTGAAAGTAAGACAAGCTATCAGAGCTATAGTGATAGAAGCCAAGCAAAGGATTGAATTGAAGTGTGATATGAAATCTGCAAGATATGTTGTGAGTTTTATCAGATCAAAAGCTCTTATTTTTACTCTCTAGAAATTGTAACAGTTAGTATAAATCCTATGGACTTAGGTTGGTTTAATAGCCATGTTGTAAATCCTTTAATAGGGTGACATTCCAAGTGAATGTTCCAAAATCCTTTGACCAGGCTTATTCCTAACAGTATGGTGAAATCTTCTAACAAGGCCACATTTAATAGTGTGTTGTAAGCCTTTAATAGGGCATGCCTTTGACATGGCATCACTTCATAAGAGTGAGAATTGAGTAGCATGTTATTGGTGGTTTTTCCCGAATTGGGTTTTGCTGTAGTGGCAGAGAAGAGAAATGCTATAGGAGGCAACATTGTTGAAAATGTAATAGAGAATTTAATGTTATGTTTTAAATGCTTTTAGTTTTTGAAGTTTGTAATAACGTCCTACATGTGGTGGCATACCTAGAGTAGCAGTTCGATAAGCTCTCTAGATATAGCCACCTAGGACCAGGTGTGTGGATCTTAAATTAGAATAGTTTTTTTTAGTTCGTAGGTGGAGTGTTTAATGATTTTTAGAATCCAATAATAGGTAGTAGGAAGTTTTTTGGAATATTCTTGATTTAGACTGTCTAATATTGGTAGAAAAAATGTTTCAGATTCTTATCCTTTTCTTGGATAGAAGACAAAAAAATGTTTCTCATCCTTTTATTAGAAAAGAAGAGTCAGTTTTAAATAAGTCGGTTGGCTATGTAAGAGGGAATTCGAATTTGGGTAATAGAGAAAGTTTCAGTTTTTGCCTTAGAAAGGATATAGATAATCGACTATGGAGTTTGGCAGCAATTCGATCTTGGTCTCTCTTGTCAAAGTGCAAATATATTTTCTTTGAGGACATTCTGGGTTAAAGATCTTGGTGTGCGGGTGAAGATAAACTATGGAGATTTATATATTCTGATTAATCTAATCTTGAGTTTGGTTCGAGTTCGATCTTGGCTGATTGATGTCGTGCCCCTTGAAGTAACTCGGTTGAGTGATTATTCCTCCTGAGCTTTCCAAGGTGTAGCTCTACATCATTTTTGGTATCAGAGCTCAGCAAAAGGTTTGGGAAAAAAATAGTTGTGTATATGTTTGTGTGATTGTGAAAGATTGAGAGAAATAGTCTGAGAAGAAGTCTAGGAGACTAGATAAGAAGAAAATAACCTAGCTGAGGAATGATGGGACAAGAAGAAGCAGCTTTATTGTATCTTTTTAGAAGGTATTGGCAGAGAAAGGATTCTAAACAGAAGGAGATAGAGGAAAAGAAGAAAAGAGAGAAAGAAGAAAGGAGAAAACAAAGAGAAGAGCTAAGCAAGATAGAAGAGGAGATAAACAATTTGAGAAGGAGACTTGAGGAGAATGACGCTAAGTTGAAAGAGAATAAAGCTAAGTTGAAAGAAGTGCAGCAAGAACACAAACTGCAACAACAAAAAGTGCAGCAAGTATCTCTTGACGAGAGCAGTAACAAGACAAGCCCTATTGGATTTGAATGCAAACAATCAGTTGTTGGAACAGTAACATGTCCTTTGAAAATAGAGAAGAGTACAATGTTGGAAGGTACTACTATGGAAAAGATTTTGGAAGCAACTGATGAAGCCTTAAATATACATAATGAAGAAAAATGTCAAGAGGAATGGCATGAAGATGAAGCTAAGGAATGTGTAACAGCAAGTTCTAAAGAAGAATCTGATTTATGGGAAAAATTTGAAGCCATCGTGGGAGAATGGAAAAGGCATGGCAGTAGTACGAAAACTCAGCTTGAAGAAGAAAGGAAAGAGTGCAATACTGTTATTGTTCTTGAGAAAAGTTGTAGTAAGAAAGAGATATTTGAAAGTGAGATTACTACAGAAGATCAAGATGATGATAAATGTTTAATAAAGGAAGAAGAGATAAATACGATTCTTAAGATTCAAGATGTGAAACTGGTTGATAGTCAAGAAGCAGAAAAGTTTATGGTTACTATTGATGAAGATAGATATGATGCGCATTACATGGTGTATAAGGAAGCTCATATTCAAAAAGAGAACTCAAATAATCTTAATGCTGATGATATGTTTTCTTCTAATAATGTTTATGCAGGGATGCATATTTCATGTATAGTGAATCATGCTGGAGAATTTTCTGTGACATTTACAGCATTAAAGAATCAAAGCTACAAGGTGGAGAAGTTGGATATTATTTTTGTTTTTCTTGTAGATATGCTCATCCTAGTTCAAAGAAATTGGAAAGTTCGAAAGAAGAATGAGATTCATTTCTACAACACATCATCTCAAGAGGACTTGAGATTCATTCTACAGGGGAGTATGATGCAGTGGCAGAGAAGAGAAATGCTATAGGAGGCAACATTGTTGAAAATGTAATAGAGAATTTAATGTTATGTTTTAAATGCTTTTAGTTTTTGAAGTTTGTAATAACGTCCTACATGTGGTGGCATACCTAGAGTAGCAGTTCGATAAGCTCTCTAGATATAGCCACCTAGGACCAGGTGTGTGGATCTTAAATTAGAATAGTTTTTTTTAGTTCGTAGGTGGAGTGTTTAATGATTTTTAGAATCCAATAATAGGTAGTAGGCAGTTTTTTGGAATATTCCTGATTTAGACTGTCTAATATTGGTAGAAAAAATGTTTCAGATTCTTATCCTTTTCTTGGATAGAAGACGAAAAAAAAACATGGATATTTAAAATGTGGCCTATTGCATGATTGTCAGATTCCAATAATAGGTAGTAGGCAGTTTCGAATTCTTATCCTTTTCTTGGATAGAAGACGAAAAATCGTTTCTCATCCTTTTATTAGAAAAGAAGAGTCAATTTTAAATAAGCCGGTTGGCTATGTAAGAGGGAATTCAAATTTGGTTAATAGAGAAAGTTTTAGTTTTTGCCTTAGAAAGGATATAGATAATCGACTATGGAGTTTGGCAGCAATTCGATCTTGGTCTCTCTTGTCAAACTGCAAATATATTTTCTTTGAGGACATTCCGGGTTAAAGATCTTGGTGTGCGGGTGAAGATAAACTATGTAGATTTATATATTCTGATTAATCCAATCTTGAGTTTGGTTCGAGTTCGATCTTGTCTGATTGATGTCGTGCCCCTTGAAGTAACTGAGTTGAGTTATTATTCCTCCTGAGCTTTCCAAGGTGTGGCTTTGCATCAGGTTTCCACGTAAATCACTATGTCATGTGTTGATCTTGCATGTTTTATTCCTGCATGTTGATTTGTTGTAACTTGCTAAGATGGTTGTTTTAAGCTTGGATGGATGAGTAGTTTAATGGGCTCACAGTGAAAAAGTATTATTAGGGCATTTAGACTTTGGATAACTGATTCACCCCCCCAGACACACCCCCCCCCCCCCCTCTCAGTTATACTAAAACATTTCCAACATTGTCTCCAAGGGTATCAAGGAATTATGTGGTAGAAATGATACTTTTTATATATAGAATTAATGTATACGATTATTTTTATATACATGTATACAAACATCACAACTTTCTGTAGTGATATGACACATGCACATTTTGATACTGATGATGATATGCATAACATACATATTATATATTATTATCATGATTATCATAAAATGCACACATACACATGTATATATTCATATAAAAACATGTAAACCATAACATAAAATAAAATGTGTTCCTAGATTGATCTCATAAATTTGTGTAGAATTTTAAAGATTGGGTATATGACATATTCGTATTTTAAGAATAGTACCATCATAGATGCATATCATTCATAAGTTATTAAGTGGAGTGTCATCCATGTCAAATAGGCCATAATATCTAGACCCATAAACATAAGTGAAGGTGCAAGAATCTAAGCACTTATGGATGAACTCCCCCCTCCATTATGCTGAAACATTTACATTTTTATGGTTCTCATATAGAGAAACATAATGTATCGACCTTAAAAGTATGAGAACTAGCATTCTAAGTATACTTTCTAGAAAGGATTTTTTTATAAGTTCATATGTGTTGGATGACCTTGAGATAATGCTCATCCAACATCTCTAATGCATGAAAACTTTTGAATCAATTAGCTCCATCATCTATTGCCCCTTTCATATAGACATGCAAATATGGTATCTCTAGTTTGAAAGGAATCACAATATAAACTCAATTTATGAGACTATAGTGTATAGATCCTAGACCCATATTAATTCTAATATGATAGACCTAAAATACATAGTTTAATTGAACATGACAATCTTTTCCATGATTGTTTATTTTTTCCAATAAAAATTGCTCAATATTCATGTTAGAAGCCTAAACTTGACCATTGCATTATAGATGGTATGGCATAGATTTTTTTTCAAAATGTCAAATTTTTCAAGGAATTTTGTCACTTATTTATTTTTGAAACATGTACTCTATTAGAGATAATGGTGGAATACTATCCAAAATGATAAATTATATTATTTAGGATGAAGCTAAAAAAATTAGTTGTGGTGGATCTTAGTGGGATTTCTTCAACCCAATTTATAAAAAATTCTATTGCCACGATGATAAAGGAATTTACTTTTGAAGATGGGGGAGATATCTATCCAATAATTTTGATTCCAAAAGTCTTAAAATTCCATTGTGAAGTCTAAGTTTATAGATTCTAGGCAAGATCCATAATCAAATTGTTATGTTGCTAACATTTGGAATACTCCTTTAAAAAGGAATATGAATCTTGTCCAATTTTTTTACCAATAGTATCCCATATGAAATTAACTTGTCTACTAAGGATTAATTTGTGGTGTTTCCTTGTATGGATCTTGAGTAGGAAGAGTGCAAAGAGAAAGGGTTGTTTTGGCCATAGTGAGACTATCCAATAATACAACATTGTAATCTATCAACAATTAAGGAAATTTGATAAGATTAATTACCAAGTGGAATGTTTCCTAATATTTATATAGTTACTCTTAGTCACATTTTAAAGGAAACTTTCACTCTTTAAACAATCATGTATGTAAGATGGCCATTCTCTTGCATCTATTTAAGTGCATACAATATTTTCAAAATGAATTTTATCTGGTAACATAACAGATTGGAGAGCATGAAATAAAAAGGTTAGTCTTCCTGCTTAGTTATAGGCTAAACAAGGGAATTTTTTTTCTTTCCATTGCCTCGACATGGAGATTCTCTTTCTTGGAAATGCTATTTATAGTGTGATGAGGAATTGTCCAAAAATACTTAAAGCCAATTCTTTGCACCAAGAAAGCCTTGATTTCTTAGCCCATTATTTTACATTGATTTGATTCACGATAAGCTCAAACTCTCTATGTATGGAAATATGAGTGACCTTAGAGGAAATCACAACATACCATAAATATACAAGGGTTTCATACTAATCAATTTTATTCACGCAATGAAATTCAAGATAAAAGGAAAGTGGAAAAAGATTTTCTCTGGGTGATAACAAAATAAAACCTACTCTCAAACCTATACAAAATATTGATCCATCAAAGTAGATGTGCCAAATAGCTTCATGACTAATGGTACATATATTTTATCAAGAAATTGATCGAGCATTAAAAATGTTCTCAAGGATTATGCATCTACTATTGATCAGGTATCAGCTACCCTTTAATAGCTTGTTACAAACATGATATTAAACATAGAGAGAAACATTACCCACCTTATGGGTCATACTGAAAGGTCATCTTGCGAAAAAAAGTACTATAACAAGTCATTATTTGTGAGGGATCAAGTTCTTTCATTGAGTAAGTAATTTCTTAAGTTTTTTATTATAATTACTAAAGAAAGATACTATTTTTCTATAGAATAATACTAGGTCTCATAGTCAACCAAGATATGAATAACATAATAGATGACTCTTTCCTTTCCAACATCATCATACTAATCCTATAAAGCTAGCAATGCATATAGTGATGCTGAGACATACAACAAAAAGGGGCAATCCTCGACAACTAAAAACACGATAGGAGGATTAGTTGTATAGTCTTTGATAGAATCATAGGCAACTTGAAAATCATTATCTTATTTTAATTTTCCATTCTTATTCAAAAATAATAGG
The DNA here is from genome assembly GCA_028749045.1 of Cupressus sempervirens. Taxonomy (NCBI): domain Eukaryota; kingdom Viridiplantae; phylum Streptophyta; class Pinopsida; order Cupressales; family Cupressaceae; genus Cupressus; species Cupressus sempervirens. Next base: position 214,620,644 of record CM053783.1, read on the forward strand.
AAGGGAAAAACCGATTGAGGGACAAATATTCTTATAGATTTGACTTTCCTTATAAATCACATAGTTGAGAGATGTTCCTCAGTAGAGAAATATTGACAATTGTGTCAATCTTATCTTTATAAATTAATAATCCTCTTTGAGAGATAATGAAAGCTTATGAATTTATAGCATATATCCCAAAGACACATTCTATAGGGTTTTAATTTCATCTTATAAATGAAGAGTCAATTAATGATGAGGCCAACATTGTTAACATGGTCTCGATGAAGAACTGAATTTGCTAAAATAAAATCCACATAATCATCTAGGATCTTATGAATGAAATCATATAATATATGATTCATTGGTCATTGAAAATTTGCACCAATATTCTTCAACCCAAATAAATGAATGCATATCAAAAAGTACCCTAAGGAGTAATAAAAGTGATGTAAGTTTATTAATCTTCTAGGTTATATAGTTCAAATTGTAACATGAGAAGCCATCCTCAGAAGATAATAGTGTGTGATATTTTCACAAGTAAAAATTTATATAGATATTTAGTAAAATAAAATCATTCTTTAAATACACTTTGTTCAGATCATGTAATTTGATGATATTCAAATGTGTCTATTATGTTTACTAGGAGGTATTATGTATTGTATATCAAAGGTGAATAATTAATGGCACTAGTAACTATTGCACTAACCATTAATGTTTTCCTTTGGGATTTGTGACATGGATTAACTATCTCCTATATTATCTAAGTCTAGTAGTTCTATTAGGCATCAACAAGGTGATCTTTTAGTGCTACAACAACTCTACCTTGTAAAAACTAATATCAGAGCTTGGTCATAGGTTTAAATCTTCTTGGGTAACATTGAGGGGGGATTGTCTAACTAGTTGCCAATGACCCCATTCTAGATTCTTAAAATGGTTTAACCACCTCCTATATTCTATAGGTATGGTAGTTATATCAAGCATTAACTCGTCGATCTTTTGGTGAAACAAAAACCCTAGATTGTAGAAGTAACAAAAGATTTTACGATATTTCTATTTCCATCTTAACCGTCAAGGTGATCCTTAGATTCATCATTTAAATACTTTTATTTAGAGGCTTAGCATAGAGTGTCCATACCATATTATGAGTAACTTTTGATTCATCAATACCTAATATGTTGTATGCCCAAGAAAAAGTATCTATACACTATTACAAGAGATCATAATGTGATTTGACTTCCTCTTAATAAAGGAAAATTTTGACCTTTATAAATCAAATAGGATGTTTAGGATTCATAAGAACATCAATAGTATCCCCCTTTATGATAGCACTATAGTCTTCTAGATGTAGAACTAAAGAGTTATCGTGTGTGTGTGTGTGTGTGTGTGTGTGTGAGAGAGAGAGAGAGAGAGAGAGAGAGAGAGAGAGAGAGAGAGAGAGTTTATTTGATACTTTCTCCAAAGCATATATGGCTTTGTAGGAAATAAGGATATCATTTCTTATGATGATTAGAGGATAGATCATCATAGAGACCAAGGAATTATTTAACAATCTCTTCCAAAGGAATGATATATGAAGAAACTACCGCGTAAAAGCACAAACTTGTGTCACCTTTTATAAAGAAAAGGGATCTCAAAACTTGAACTATTCAAATTTAACCATTTGTGTTTAGAATTTGAAGATGATGTTAATTGCTAAAATGTGTAAAATTGGATAAGTTCATGTCTATAATATATATTTTTTAATTTGAAAAGGAATTTTTTTATCCTTTTAATTTTTGAAGTTCTTTTTTTTTTGAATGTTGAGCATATAGAATTTCATTCCCACCAAAAAAATATATGCAAATGATCATATTTTTCTCTAGTTTTGTAATAAGTTATAGCTCTCATGTATATCTGGTCCAGAAAAAAATGGTTTTCTATCTACATTTTTCAAGTTATAAGTGTTCAAAGTTGAACTTACCATAAATTGATTTCTTTTCTTTGCCAAACTTTTCCTATCAAATCTACATATTTTTGAGGACAAGTTAAGTATTCTTGAAGAGGACTCTCTCCTCTAGAGGTACATGTAAAGTTTAAATTTTTTGAACATGATTTACTATTTTTTTTCCTTTTTTGAAGTGACATCTTCTTGAATCTTAAAATACCTACTTACAACATTTTAAAAATATAATATATTATAACTACTCAAAACACTATAAAATTTATATGACCATAATCTTGACTCCAAGATTTACAAAAGGGTATTTTAGTTTTTGTAGAAACTTCATTTTTTATTTAGAAATTAGCCTTAGAAGTGAGAAAATTTTAAAAACCCTAATTTTTGCTTGTATGGCTACCACAAAGGATGCCGCATATACAGTTTTGGGCCAAAGGGTTTTGGTCGACCTACTTATGTGACCACATATAAGAGAAACACCTTTCTTCATTAATTTTCAAATAATAGTTTTGGCCAAAAGTTTTATGATAGAAATAGTTTTGGTTGTAACCATTTTGCCACGTTGATGCCACTTGATGCCACATGGGTTCCGTCGTAACCATTTCGGCCATAACCCAATCAAACATCCTCGAGGGTGACACATGTTTGTGCTTTTACCCTACCACAAAGGTCAAACTTATGTTAATGAGCTCAGGATAAACTAGATCCAAATGGAAGAATAATGTTAATATTGCACCAAGTCTTATCCTTGCATCTCACATGATGGTATCCCAATCCATTGCTATGATTTTTTGGTTTAGGTTCTAATGGAACTTTGATTCCTTCTTAAGTGGGATTACAATACCTACCACTATAATGAATCCTTCAAACTATCTCATATCCTTTCCCATAGATCAACTAAATCACTTTAGAACTAGGTGGTTTGGTGTAGACGAAATGATACATAAGATATGTATTATTGAGCTGTGTAAATTCATAGTCATCTCTTGAAGTCATTATGAATGTCATCTTTTTTATTTTTAGGTTGGTTGGGTGATGCAGAGGTAAGGGTGGTGGGAGTCAAAACTAAGTTAAACCCACTTATACCTATAAGGGAAATACAAGGTTCCCCAAACCCTCTATAAGGAAAAATAGTACTCAAATGACTCCAAGACTTTCTAGATGGTTAAGATGATTGACTTAGGCCAAAACAAGGTGGACTTAAAGGGTTTCAACACATTTTAGGTGCTTAAGCACCATCTAATGCTTCAATCTCTTCAAACTACCTTTTAGGCTTAGTTGCCCCTATTAGGTCTCCAGTGTGATAGAAGCTTGGATTTTTGTGAACTTTTACAAAATAATAATCTAAATCTATAGGTTTTAAGATACCCTTTTGGCCATACTAAAACATGTCTAAAGCCAAGCATAGGTTGTTTTAGAAAAAATCCAAGTTCTTTAGGCTGTACTCAAACGACAAGCATAAATAATGTGATTTTCCAAAGTAACTACAAGCAATACTTACCTCCTGCATTCAAGACTTTCAATAGTCCCTATATATGAACTCAAACTACCAAATATCCAATTAATTTGGTCCTTGGATGCCTCCAAGTAGTAAAGCCCAAATTGTTCCTCAAAAGACTCTAAAACAAGGGGTTTCTAATTAGTTGTTGTTCCAATACTTTTGGGATCAAACAAGGGTGGATTCACCTTGTATAGGGTGTATCTAGACACCTCAAAACATAAAAATTTCCCCTCCTTCAGACAAATTCTCTATTGCTGCTCCATACCTACATTTTCATTCTCCCTTAACACCTCCTTCTTGGGTGATCACCTTCAAACAAACTCTCATCTGCACATGTTAATGTTCAAATAGTATTGTACTAGTTAGGCATGAGCCATTCCATGAGAATCAGTAGAGTCATTCATGGAATGTTCATCCATCCATTAGTTATTGTCAAAAACTAGTAAAAAAAAAAACTATTCCTAAATGTTGTCAGCACTATTTTGCAAAACCAGAGATTAAAAATGGACTTCAAAGCATTTAAAATGGATCCAAACAAATTAAAATGTCTACCAAAGGTTAGAACATCCTCTAATCACAAAACTACAAAGAAAAAGCCTCAAACTTGCATCAAAATGGAGTTTTATTGAGTTTTCTTCTACTGTTTCTACATTGAATGATTCCCAATGTTGCCTACCATACAATGCCTCCAACTTAACTTAATAACCTTCCCCACAACTAGCCCAACTATTTGTGATTGATTTCCATGATTAGGTATGCTTAAAACTCCTTAAAACTACTTTCCCTCCAAAATATGAACTAATCGTTGGGATTGAAACATTTGAATTCTCCAACTTACAATTTGTTGAATAAAACAACTATTTAACTCTTCAAACTTGTCTAATGGGCCCTCAAGACCAATTTAACCAATCATAGACCTTCTTAAGACTCCTTAGGACTCATTTTAATGCATACTTCCTTTCTACCCCCATTTCATCATTAAAGATCCTAAGGTCCTTAACATGCCCTTTAGGATTTATTACATTTTAAAAACATCCTTAAAGCCTCCTAAGTCCATGATTGGCTTCAAAACATGCCAATTTATTGGTTCACACTCTTTCTTTCCTTTAATCCATCTTTTGTCTTGATGCTCCTGCATCACTGGGCTAACCTTGTATTGTTTGAAATGAGAATTGATAAAATCAAAGTTTGCCCAATTATTGGTTGAACTTGTATTGACATTTGTAGTAGAAAGAGCTTTTGTAGACTTAGTAAAGAGATATTCTTGAGTGTCCTTATTAGGTATATTGTTATCATGAAAATAGGTTAGGAAAATTCATGTTGGGAGGAACTGACGCCTCAATATTATGTTCTTACACATCTTTCCCTTAAGCATCTCTAGCAAGTGGGATCAAAGAAGGAGGTGTTGCAACAATAGCAACCATCAAGGGATAAAATTTCTAAATGTGGGAGAAATTGAAGTTTGACCTATAGTTACCATTTAGCATTAATGTTCATTATGAGGGTCATCTTTTATTTTGACCACTTGATTATTAGGTCCATAAAGTTAACTAATCTATGATTGATGGATGGGACTATCTCGAATGCATGTAAATAAGGACTCCCCAACAAGATATTATAAGGAAAAGGTATGAACATCACAACCACTAGAGTAGGTTTGATAAGAGATCCAACCTTTAGAGGTTGTATAACTATGCATATTGTATTCTTTCTAGCGTTGTCAAACACTCCAATTGACATGATCATGGTGTTGTCCTCATGTTCTGATTGGCATGAGTGAAATCCTTGGATGATTGTCTTTTGTGTTTGTGGACATGTCACTCTCTCCACAACTCACATAATATTTATCTTTTCTATCTCATCCTCATGATGGTCCAGAAAGAGTGACTCGAGACATTGATGCAAAATATATTACATGGTTTAATCTAGAAGAGAACTAAAATTATCAAGATGGACTATGGAAATCTTATGAGATTAATTTTTATAATCAAGTGAATTGATATTTTTATTTTTACTATTCTTTTGGAGAAGATCCAATTTCCTATCTACAAACTTGAAATGTTGCTTCTTCGTGTAAACATTGCTTATTAGTTCTAGATTTGATAATGTAAATCCGATATCCTTATAAAAAATTAGAAATTCTGATTTCAATAACTATTAAACAAAATTTTCATGAGTGCAATTTTTTAATAAACATAAAATTAAGTGTCTAAAGTTAAAATGCTCTACTTCCGGTATATAATAAAAGTCGATAATTTAGTATATGGGAGTCGATAATTTTGTATAAGTCGATAAAAGTCGATAATTTTATATAATAAAAGTCGATAATTTAGGCTATTGATTCCACGAAATAACCTCAGTTAAGCCAGCGCGTGGAATGGAAATATAATCCATCATTGACCCACTGCACTAAGACTAGTCTAATGCATAAATTTTCTGCGTGTTGAATAATATATTTCGAATGAGATTGAATGCTACATAAGGGAAAGCATCCAACAATCTGATTACCTTCCTTCCCTTCCGCTCCAGCAATGGCCGCTGCTGCAGTACTTCCTCTTATTCCTGTTTTTCTGATGCTCACCTGCGCATCGGCCCAGACACAGAACATCAAGCTTGGCTCGGCTCTTACTCCTCAAGATTCCAAATGGGTTTCACCAAACGGTCAGTATGCCTTTGGATTCTACGAGCTCACGCCAGCTCTCTTCGTCTTAGGCGTGTGGTACGAGAAAATACCTAATAAAACTCTGGTCTGGACGGTCATGGAGGATCAGAGGGACCTTCCTGTCGGAAAGATGTCTACTCTGCAACTCACAAACAGCGGCCTGAGGCTGTCTGATGCCCGAAAAGGTCTTAAATGGTCCGCTACTATTCCGTCGGAAAAGATTGCCGCGGCTGCAATGCTCGACAGTGGGAACTTTGTGCTGTTAAACGCCTCTTTGGAGCCCATCTGGCAGACCTTCGATTATCCCACTGACACCCTCTTACCCGGTCTAGTTCTCAAGTGGAAATCTACGATGCATTCCAGGGCTTCATCGACAAACTTCTCTGCAGGCCGATTCGAGCTCGCCTTGCAAGAAGACGCCAATTTGGTGCTCTATCCCGTGGATCGAGTGGGCGAGGCACAAGGTGCTTACTGGGCTAATGGCGTATTCAATCAGGAAGTGGACTTACATTTTGATTCAAGTGGGCTCTTGTATTTGGTAAACACCACCAACATCACAGTTTCCAACGTGACGGCGAATGTGACGGCCAGCGGGTTCGGAAACAGGGACCTTCATATTCTTCATAGAATGACGCTGGAGAGTGATGGAATCCTTACACAGTATGTGTGGAACAGTAGCGAGTGGTCATCTGTATGGCAGGCAGTGAATCAGTCGTGTATACTGTTAGTTTTGTTAGCTTGGACAGCTGTTTGTTCATATGCTATTATTTAGTATCTAATTGTTTTTGCTAACAAATTGGTTAAAGCAAGGACAATTATTTATTAAATAATTGACTTCTTTTAGAAGCAACTAGAAACCAATTTTGTTAGGGTTGGTAAGTTGTTTTATATTTCCACCGTCAATTGTAAATCAATCCCGGCCGTTGGTTTACCAACGAGAGTAGTATAAAAGGGGGTCTAGGGGGCATTTGGAGAACAAGAAGTTTGGAGAAACGTTTGTAGTGTTAGCAAACAGTCTTGCAGTGTTAGCAAGGGCGCAGTGTTAGCGCGGGAATAGCAGTGGGGAATATCAGTGGGATAAATTAGGAGGATGTCAAAGTTTTGCCAATAAGAAGTAAGGAATTTTGTATCTCTTGATTTGCTGAAGTTTAATATAATTTCTCATCTGTAGAACTGGTTTTCCCTTAAGAGTTTTTTCCAGGGACAATTTGTTCGAAAATATTGTGTTCATTGTGTTGTGCATTTCTTTCCGTATTTTATAAGTGAAGTTGTAGTTGTGTTATTTTTCGATATTAGTTGGAAATTTATTTTTAGCAGTTTAATAATCGTTTATGATAGGAGATTAATAATCAGTGACTGTAATAGTTAGATTTTTCACATGGTATCAGAGCATTGTTAAGGGTAGAAGAGTTTTTGCCCTAGGAAAGAAATTTTGATCTCTTTAGATTTATTATTGCTTTAAACCCTTGAGATGGCTTCAGCTGGTTTGAGAGATCAGGATAGATTGGATGGTGCCTCAAATTTTGGTGTCTGGAAGGTCAGAATTTCTTTATTGTTGGAAGAGAATGGTATCAAGGATTATGCTACCAGTGTTGTACCTATACCAACGGATGCAACACAACTTGCAGCATATAGGAAGGACGATGCCAAAGTGAGGAGGATAATCCTTGATTGTGTCAAGGATCATATTGTTTCACATATCACAGAGCTAGATATGGCGAAGAAGATGTGGGATGCCATTCTGAATCTATACCAGAATGCTACCACCAATAGGAAGTTGATTCTCAGAGAGAAGCTAAAGAATGCCTAGATGAATCAGGGAGAAGACGTCACAAGTTATCTCACCAAGCTCAGACTTGTCAAGGATGAGTTAGCAGCTATTGGAGATAGCCCTAGTGATGACGAGCTAGTGAGAATAGCCCTAAATAGGTTTACTAAACAATGGAGTGTCTTTGTTCAAGTTGTCAGTGGACGAGATACTTTACCGAGTTGGGATCGACTATGGACTGATTTCACTCAGGAGGAGTTTAGATTAAGTCTTGTCAATGGGGCCAACAAGAGTCAGAAAAATGAGGTGGAACAAGAGAATGTTGCCCTAGCAGGTAAAGGGAAAGCAAACAAGGGATCTAGCAAAGGATCGAATTCACAAAATGAAAAGAAGAAGAAGGACCTTTATAAGGTCAAGTGCTTTGGATGTCACGAGTTTGGCCACTATGTCAGTGATTGCCCAGAGAGGAAGAAGGGCAAGAAGCAGGTGGCAGCTTCAGCAAGTGCGGAAGAACTCTCTAGTAGAATGGAAGATGAGTTTGCACTCATAGCTTGTATGGTTAGCTCAACCTCACAATGTGTTTAGTATATAGATAGTGGGGTGTCATTTCATATGACAGAAGTTAGAGAGTACTTCTCCAGTTACAAGGAGGAGGACACCAACATCTAGATTTCTATGAGAAACTTGTCCAAACTCAACCCTGTTGGGAAAGGAACTGTTCAGTTTCAGAGGGAGAATGGAAAGATAAGTTGACCTTCATGATGTGTTATATGTGTCAGGCTTAGGTATGAATTTGATTTATGTATCTGTTCTTCAGGATAGGGGGTATAATGTACTCTTTAGAGGGACAAATGTGTTGATTAAGCACAAGGATTGGAAATCACCCATAACTATTGGAGTTAGGAGTGGTCGCCTTTATAGATTGTAGTTTGATACTCCTAAGGCACTTATGAGCAATAGTAATCCTAGAGATCTTGGAGAGCTATGGCATAGGAGGATGGGCCATATTCATCATGGAGCACTTAGATTGCTTCGTGAGATAGTGACAGGTGTTCCAGAGGTGAGCATAGAGCATGACAATGTATGTAAGGGAAGTTTTCGAAAGCATCTTTTCCAAGGAGTGACACCAGATCTAAGGGTGTTTTTGATCCAGTACATTCAGATGTTTGTGGACCGATGTCGACGAAATCTCTCAGAGGATATGAGTGTTATATTACTTTTATTGATGATTTCTCTAGAAAGACCTGGATATACTTCTTGAAGACTAAGGATGAGGTTTTCAGTCGATTCCAAGAGTTCAAGGCTCTTGTGGAGAATTCGACAGGAAAGAAGATAAAGGTTATTCGGTCAGACAATGGAGGTGAGTACAAAGGAAATGTCTTCTAGGAGTTCTGCACCAGAGAAGGAATCAAGAGAGAATGGACTGTTCCTTACAATCCACAGCAGAATGGAGTTGCTGAAAGGAAGAACCGTTCTATATTGGAGGCAGCAAGAGCTATGCTACATGACCAGGACATGCCCCGTTACTTATGGGCAGAGGCGTGTAATACAACATTCTACATTCAGAATAGAGTTCCACACAAGGTGATAGGGAAGATGACACCAGAGGAGGCTTTCACAGGGAAGAAGCCAGATGTTAGTCACTTCAGGATATTCAAGAGTTTGGCATATTGTCATATTCCTGGAGATACATGTACAAAGTTAGATCAGACTGCAGAGAGGGGGTACTTTGTTGGGTACAGTGAGACCTCAAAGGCATATAGGATTTTCATTCTAGGGACTAAAAGAATTATTGTTAGATGGGATGTCAAGTTCATGGAGGACAAAGCATTCAGGAGATCCAGAGATTTGCTAGCAGATGATCAGAGTGAGCAGCCAATAGAAGTTCCAAGACCAAGTCAAGAGCAACAAAACTCAAGTACAGTTACCAGTACGAGAGTAGACTCAGTTAGTGAAGATTCACAGAGTATGGAGCAACAGGTGCAATAGGAAATGCGTCTAGAAGACTTAGAGGTTGACATTTCATCCTCTATAGTTGGTAGCAGGAACCATGTGGTTCCAAATACACAAAGGGATACTTAGGAGTTTGTGGGAGCTCTTAGGAAGAGTACTAGACAGCAAAAACAACTAGGCAAGTTCAATGACTATGTGGCATTATTTAGTTAGTTGGTAGATAGTGAGCCTTCTAGCTATCCGAAAGCTGCAGAACATAACGTATGGCAAGATGCTATGGTTGAAGAATATTCTTCAATAATGCAAAATTATGTGTGGGAGGTAGTACCTAGATCAACAGATAGGGTTGTAGTTGGATCACGTTGGATCTATAAGATAAAACACGGTGCAGATGGTAGCATCGAGAAATACAAGGCGAGGTTCGTGGCAAGGGGTTCTCTTAGAAGAAGGGAATATACTATGAGGAGACATTTGCTCTAGTTGCCAGGTATACTTCTATACGAGCTATAATCTCACTTGCAGCACAGATGGGATGGCAAATCCATCAAATGGATGTCAAGACAACATTCCTTAATGGTGAGTTGAAGGAGGAGGTATACATAGAACAACCAGAAGGCTTTGTAGCACACAACAAAGAGACCCACGTGTGCACATTGAAGAAAGCATTGTACGAACTCAAGCAGGCTCTTAGAGCGTGGTATGAGCGCATTGACACATACTTGCAAAAAATAGGCTTTGTGAAGAGTGAAGCAGATGCTAACCTCTACTACTTGATGGTTGGGGGTGAGATTCTCATTCTTGTTCTTTATGTGGATGACCTATTTCTTACAGGTTCACTAGGGCTCATAGTGGATTGCAAGAGGAACCTTGCAAAAGAGTTCGAGATGAAGGATTTAGGACTTATGCACTACTTTCTAGGCATGGAAGTGTGGCAGACAGATAGAGAGATTTTTCTTGGTCAAGGAAAATATTGCATTGAAATCTTGAAAAAATTTGAGATGGAGGATTGCAAAGCCATATCTACACCCATGATCACAAATTGGAGGAAGGTAGATACATCTAAGGAGAAGGATGTAGATCCCACTTTATATAGACAATTGATTGGTCCGCTTATGTATTTGGTCAACACTATGCCAGATATAGCATTTGCAGTAAACTCTCTTAGTCAATTCATGGTTGAACCAAAGAGAATGCATTGGATAGCAGCTAAGCATGTGCTACGTTACTTGCGTGGTATAGTCGAGTATGAGATCAGATATGTTCGAGGTGAAGGTATCAGATTGATAGGCTATATTGACGCAGATTGGGTAGAAAGTACAACAGACAAAAGGAGCACTTCAGAGTGTTGTTTCAACTTGGGATCAGGAGTTGTATCTTGGTTCAGCAGGAAGCAGAAATCCGTGGCTCTAAGTTCAGCAGAAGTAGAACACATAGCAGCTAGCATGGTGACATTTGAAGCTATATGGCTTCAGAAGTTGTTAGTAGCCTTGTTTGGTCAGAAGGTGGAGACTACTGTGATACATTGTGACAATCAGAGTTGTATCAAGTTGTCTGAGAATCCAGTGTTTCATGATAAGTCTAAACATATAGATATCAGATATCACTTCATCAGATATTGTGTACAAAGGGGAGTTGTTCAACTACAATACATACCTACAGAGGAGCAGGTAGAAGACATTCTGACTAAGGCATTGGGGAAGGCAAAATTTATCTTCTTCAGAGATAAGTTAGGTGTCCTGCATAACAGCTTCCTCGCTAAGAGGGAGTGTTAGTTTTGTTAGCTTGGACAGCTGTTTGTCCATATGCTATTATTTAGTATCTAATTGTTTTTGCTAACAAATTGGTTTTATAAAGCAAGGACAATTATTTATTAAATAATTGACTTCTTTTAGAAGCAATTAGAAACCAATTTTGTTAGGGTTGGTAAGTTGTTTTATATCTCCACCGTCGATTGTAAATTAATCTCGATCGTTGGTTTACCAACGAAAGTAATATAAAAGGGGGTCTAGGGGGCATTTGGAGAACAAGAAGTTTGGAGAAACGTTTGCAATGTTAGCAAGGGCGCAGTGTTAGCGCGGGAATAGTAGTGGGGAATATCAGCGGGATAAATTAGGAGGTTGTCAAAGTTCTGCCAATAAGAGGCAAAGAATTTTGTATCTCTTGATTTGCTGAAGTTTAATATAATTTCTCATCTGTAGAACTGGTTTTTCCTTAGGGGTTTTTTCTAGGGACAATTTGTTCGAAAATATTGTGTTCATTGTGTTGTGCATTTTTTTACGTATTTTATAAGTGAAGTTGCAGTTGTGTTATTTTTCGATAGTAGCTGAGAATTTATTTTTAACAGTTTAATTGTCGTTTATGATAAGAGATTAATAATCAGTGACTGCAATAGTTAAATTTTTCACATACACAAGTGAAGGATTAGTGTGGACGCAACGGCATCTATCAGCGCAACAGCGAGAACAAGCCCGACTGCACTTGTCCTCCTCATTTTGAGTTTATCGACAGCCGAGATCATTTCAAGGGATGCGCGCGAAGGTCGTGGCCATGGCAGGGTTGCAGCGCAAGTAGCACCATGTCTCGGCTTGACAACACGAATTGGGGCGGCGGTAGAGACTATTCAGTTGTGCAGGTTGTTACTGAAACTCAATGTCAGGAGGCCTGCAGAAACGATTGCTTCTGTTTCGTCGTCACGTATCGCGACTCTGTTTGCCGGAAGAAAAGGATGCCTCTGCTCGACGGCCGCAAAGGTGATGACGTTTCCGAAGTAGCTTTTGTCAAAGGATCAGATGACACCAACACGCCGTTGCCCTTCTCTCCTCCTCCCTCAGACCAGGGAAAAGGAAGGGGGAGAAAGTCTGTAGTAGGCATCGGCATAAGCCTCCTGGCTTACTCTTCATCTCTTATTGTGCTCGCCTTCCTTGTGTGTTTGTGTGGCGGCAACATCCTCAAGATCAGAAAGGCTGCAGAACATCCCATTGTTGTTGAGGGTTCGAAGGCCTTTTCTTTCAATGAAATAGAGACGGCAACAGCAGGATTCAGAGATGAAGTAGGAAGGGGTGCTTTCGGTAAGGTTTACAAGGGGAGCTTAAAGGATGGAAGAGCAATTGCAGTGAAAAATCTTGTTGATAAATCAGTTGAAGAAGTACAAAGAGGGGAGCGGGAGTTCAGAACAGAGATGACAGCAATCGGGAGAAGCCATCATAAAAATCTGGTTCGATTGTACGGCTTCTGCGATGAGGGCAATCACCGGCTTCTGGTGTACGAGTACATGAGCAATGGATCTTTGGGCGCCGCTCTATTTTTAGACAATGGATTTCTTGACTGGAGGGTACGAGTTCAGATTGCAATAGGGACAGCAAGAGGGCTTCTCTATTTGCACGATGAGTGTACAACCCAAATCCTGCATTGCGACATAAAACCACAAAACATTCTGCTGGATCAAAACTTCAGTCCCAAAATATCTGATTTTGGCTTGGCCAAACTGTTGAGGGCAGAACAGACTCGGACAATGACTGGAGCTCGGGGCACAATGGGTTACATTGCGCCCGAGTGGGTCAATAATATGCCAATTACTGCCAAAGTAGATGTTTACAGCTTTGGAGTGATGCTTCTTGAAATTATTTGTTGCAGGAAAAGCATGGACTTAGATGCTCCGGAAAATGAAATCTTTTTGAGCGTGTGGGTCTATGAATGTTTGAAGCGTGTTACACTTGCTAATCTTGTGGAGCAGCAACAAGTAGGAGGCGATGGTATATCGAGAATCGAGTCGAGGCAGTTAGAGAGAATGGTATTGGTGGGTCTGTGGTGCTTTCAAGAAGATCCAACTCTCAGGCCGTCTATGAAAAAGGTAGTTCAGATGATGGAAGGAACGGTGGAGATTGCAGTGCCCCCGCCTCCTGGAGGCACCGGCTACGGTGCAACATATTTGCACCGGCCGGGCCCCTCCATCCTGGCACCCCATCTTCAGCGCAAGTACAAACGTCAGGGCAGTCAACAGGCGCAGTCTGTTCATTCCGACTGCCGTATTCTATGTACGCCGTATGTTATCAGACGTTGCCCTCCGCCCCCTTCAGCCATCCCCTCCGCCATCCAGCTTGCCCAACGCACAATATTTCCCGCCAACGTTTTAAGCATATAATAATTATGGCAATTAACAATCTATCAAATAACATAAGAATACGCTAAGCTTCACATTGGAAATTTTTATAGTGTAAGGGATAAAATTTATACAATAGTGTACTTGTATTTTTAAAAAGTCAAATAATAATGTAGTTAAGAAAAATAAATTGAAATCTATTGTTTAATAGGAAAACTATAACGATATACATTTAAATTATTTTTATTTTTATTTTATAGATAATATTAAATTTCAATTATACATGATTTATAGTTTAGATCTATTATATACTATTTAATATAGTGTTTAGATTAATTCAAATTTAATATTTAGTGCATATAAAGTTTAAATTTTATTTATTATTAGATTTTTCTTAAAAGGCTAACTTGCGATAGTTATTATTATTATTATCATCATAAATATAATACATGTACTAGCTCGAAAGAGTCATAAAAGCATCTTCATAAAGCTCAAGGTCATAAAAGTTCCAAAGTTTCCTTTTCAAAACCTTCACAAGTCACCTTCTATTTGTTTTAAAATATTGTGCAAAAATAAAGAAAAACCTAAATAATTATGATATGATAGATTAGAACAAACCACCAACATTTAAATTAGATCCCAATATTGGAAAATGGATTATTTAATTTTACAAATAGCTAACTAAGTTTCTATAACTTTTAATATTGAATATATAATTATGTATATTTATACCTTTTACATAAAATAATAATTAAAAAATTAATATATTATATGTTGAAATTTTTTATTCATTGTTGAAGATTATGTCAAAATTATTAAATTGTAATATATGTTGAAGATTGTATTAAATTTTTGAAAGTGTAATATCAAATTATAATTATTAATGTAATTATGACTATCTATATCATTATCAAATTTATAATTTAATTGAAAGAAAAGAATTCAAATTAAAATACCAAGCAAAGAAAGCATTCATGACAGATGATGCTAGTGTCGAGATTGAAGCAATAAGGTTTTCTCCAACCTTAGTTTATAGTTAGAAGAATGCAATTTTTTAATGTTTAGTTTATACAGATATATGTTTTCCAATTTTTAGCATAAACAAGTTTCAATTTAAGATTTTTTTTTTTAGAATACTACTTATGAACTTTGATAATTAATTGTCTTGTAGATTATCCTTTAAGTGTCAAGTGTTGTTATGCATTTGGCATGTGCATAGGGCATGGTTGAAAAATGTGTACAAGTAAGTTAATATTTTATTAGAATATATGAAAAATCACATACATAACATCATAACTCTATATTGTTGTATATAATCTAGATTTGTTAAAAATAAAGATGTTGGAACAAGAATATTTGATAGACTGGGTGAGATAATGTATGCAATGCATGAAAATGAAGATGCCATTACTGATTTGATAATGAAGTTCGTAGAGGAATTCAAAGAAGAGAAGAAATTAATTAATTACTTTCAGAATTATTGGTGCCATGATGAGAGTCACATTGGTACGACCATCAAGATTATATTTTATATTTTATTATGAATTTATATAATTTAAATTAATTATTCTATATGCTAAGATGTCATGTTTGTTTTTCTAGCAATGTGGGCAAAAAGCTTTCGAAGCTTCCCTCATGCAAATCAAGAAACTAATGCTTCGATAGAGTCATATCACTCCCACATCAAGAGTCAACATCTAAGTGACCATTCTAGGAAATGCATAAGAAGAATGGATTGGCTCATCTATACACTTCTTCATAGGGTAGAGCCATTCTATAAAAATAAAAGATATTTGCAACAATTTGGATTTTTAACCAACTTCAAAAAGGAAAGATATTACATAACTGCATTAGAAAGATCTAAATTAATACCAGATACTGATTGCTATCAAGATGATCAGCTACCAAACACATATAAAGTTAGAAGTCAAACTATTCTAGAAAAATGGTATTTCATAAAGAATTTTCGACCAAATTTGCATGTGTGTGATTGTGAATGGGCAAAAAGAGGAAACACATGCAAGCATGTGTTGAAAATGTTATATATTCTAAAGAGAAACACACACGATAAAGTTGTTGGTAAGTATCATTTAAAATTTAGCATTAATTTATTTAGATTTTATTTTAAAAAATCTATGTTAACTATATAAGTCTCATTAAAAATTACAGAAGCTTCTACTCCATTGGTCATTGATGATGAGGAAGTCATAGGAAGATCGAGTCGTGACATTAATGTCATTGGTAATGATCAATATGATCTTTATACTTAAATATTAAATAGTTTTATGATTCTCAACATTAATTACATAATATTTCAATTGTAGATGATTCTATACTTTTTGGAAATCAAGATGTGCTTGAGGTTAATGTTGGTGAATGTGACAAAACTGGTAAATCTCAAAACTATCATTTTTAATGAAATTTCAATATTATCAGTAATTTTGACTTTGTCATTAAATTTGTATTGCAGATAGTTGGAATTTATCTACTACTATCAATGATAAGTTTCAAAAATCTGTTGATTATTTAAATTCATTGCTTAAAAATTTACCAACTACTGATTATGACAAAGACATCTTTAGTCAATCTGTTGACAAATTTAGAGAAATTCATGCATCTCTTGCTTCATCTTCCAAATTTAAACCAATCCCTGGCTCAGATAACATATCCATGAGACGAATAGCACCATCAAGTAAAATGAAAAAAAGTCGTTCCATTCACAAAAAGCATAAATCCCTCTCTAGAAACTTAAATAGTAGAGTTGAAAAAGGTCACACATCGCTCAAATATAGCTATTCAAGAAGAAAGAGATATTATTAGGCAACAAGGTGTGTGTATTTTTAAGAAAAAGTATTTTTGTAATTACATAGCAATAATTCTCATTTTCATTTCATGTATTAATCATATGTCATTGTAGGTTTGGGTGATCGAGAAAGTATTCCACGACGTCAATTACCTTTCTCCATTAATCTAAACCATACAACAATTGGTGAAGTGAAGTTTCCAAATGGTAAGCTTTTAGCTATTAAGTGTCCTTGTTACTTTTATAATAAAATACTTGGTTCGTAGTTCTAACCACTTTTGCATGTACAAGATACAATTATTAGAGATCAACTATTAATGATCAATACTATCCCTGTCCATACCTTTGAACAAGTTATTGTAGGTAGATAGTAATTTTAATATTGTTTAGATTATTTACATAAATTAATTTTATACTTGAATATTTTATATAAGTTAAAATGTTAAATATAAGTTTTTTATGTAGATTTGGATGATCAACAAGATGCTCAACAACTTAAGTTGCCTTTCTCTATTGATCTTAACCAAACATTAACAACAATGGATGTGATAAATACTAGACAAGGTAATGACATTATATAAATCAATGAATTATGAGTCTTTAGTTTGTAAATTTATTTGGCCAAAGTTTACATACTGAATGTTCATATTATTGCAGGATTAGATAATGAACAGAAAAATCAAGAATACATGCAACCAGATTCCATTGAATCTAATTAGGCATCAACAAAAAATGATGCAATAGAAGCTAGATATGGTAATGAAGTTATGAAATAAACATAGTTATGAGTATTAAATTGACAAGTATATTTTAAATTTATTGATGATATATATTAAATGTTAATATTTTTTTTGAATTAGATGATCAACAAAAAATTCAAAAAAGAATGCAACCATATTTTATTGATCGTAATCAAACAATAGCAAGAACGAACAGAATGCAAAGTAGAGATGGTAAGGAAAATACGAAATGAACTTCAATTAATTGTGTCTTTAGTTTGAAAATGAATTTTATTATTAACACAATATATTTGCAGGTGTTGATGATGTTTATATGGAGGATGGTGATCAACACTTTTTTGTAAATTTATCGAAGTGATAAAATTGCTTCCAATTAGAAGAGAGGTTAATATAAGTCAAGACTAAGAGCTTCACTATGAAGGATTTTCAAAACATATTGTATAATTTTATCATCCAAATATTACATCCTTGATTTTGTGCTTTTACAAAGGATTTGATTTTGTCTTGTAGTGAAAGCATTATGATGCTTTGAGTTATATTTTGGTAAAATAGTTGTTCATCATCTTCATATATCTATGTTGTCTTGAACTTTCCATGTGTTATTTGATTAAAGTTAGCATGTAACGCTTGATCCAACTTTAGTATTGTAATAACACAAATGTTGAAGTAACATATATGTGTATGGTTATGAATAACATGATCAAATTAAGTAATTTTTTTGTAACATTTTATATGGTTAAGAATCACGCAATTTTTCTCATTCTTACTTAGAAGAAAATAAGATGACAAGATATAGAATATATAAAATGAAATGATTAAGTAGGTTAACTATCTAAGAAATTATATTCAACATGGTTGTCTTATGAATTATTTTGTACAAAAAATTGATACTTGATAAGTGTGAGATCATTTCCATGGAGGAAACTCCGTAATTAAGTGCACTCATGCTGGAGTAGTACTAGGATGGGTTACCTCTCAGAAAGTCTTGGTGCTTCAGCTCAGTGAGCAACACCTAGATCCAATGAGTGCTAAGTGTTACATTTATACTCATGAGAGATAGATTCATGTTGAATCACTACTCATGAAACATGGGTCAATGAGTTTGACTCAAAATCACACACTTAAATCTTGAGAGGAATATCACAAATTGATACTTGCTTAGTTTGTTGTCATTAAATAAGTTTAATAAATAAATGTGGAACTATTAATGTTACATGACAATGGAGACAACACATAAACATCTATGTTAAAAAATAAACAAGTTTGAAAACATATGTATTTTTATGTTGTATTTATAAAAGAAATAAAATATTTTTAAATTTTATTTATTTATTTATTATAATTATTAATTTTAAACTATTTCATTTCAATTTTTAAAATTATTTTCTTTTTCAAAATCGGTTAGAAATCTTAAATATGTTAAATATTTCATGCAAAAATATTTTTTAATTTTTTAATGTACTAAATTATTAATTGAATTTCATAATATAATTAATATAATAATCAGTTCATTTAATCTTATCTCTCAAACAACTAATTTTTCTTTAAAAAATTATTACTTCTATAAAATAAACAACATTTATTTTATTTCTATATTACTATATATTTAAAACAAAAAAAATTAACAATATAAATTCTATTTACTTATCTAAAATAACTAATATTTATTATATTATTATATAACTAATATTTATTATATTATTATATAATTAATATTTATTATATTATTATATATAGAATTCTTTAAAATTGTAGAACAAAGTATATATAATTTAAATAAAGGCAAGGGGATGGTAGAGGGCGAATTATCTACAGTTGGGCAAATATCTTAAATTTCAAATATCTACAGTAGGAGACAAAAATTTGTCAAGATAGTATAAGTGTAGGAAAATTGATACTTATATTTTAAACATTAATTTTGAAAGTGAGAATTTTGACTTTTGTAATATAGTATTTATTTGTTTACAATATCAAGTTTGAAACTAGTTACAATAAATTCTATATATCTTTAGTTTGTAGTAATAAAATGAAGGAATTGGTTTTTATCAAGTTAGTTATTCCTTAGTCCTTGATTGATTTCAAAATGAGTGATTTGATTATACAATAAATTGAAAAAGACAAACTTTAGCATATAGTTGGGAAGGAGTTGACATTGTCAAAATGTACTTCTTAATTATTTATTTAGTCCAAGTTAAAGGGTATTTTTTTTGACATAATAAAAACAACCTCTTATTTCTAAGATATGAGATTGTGAGGATTAAATTTATGAAATAGATAAATATTTATCCTTAATAGGTATATATTCCATCCATTTAGTGCTTGAAATACCTTTTTTGGAAACATAATATCATTAATAAATAAATATTTGTCCACTTGCTAACTCAAAGTCTACATTAAAGAGAGTAAGTACATCAAAAAAATTAATGAGAAATCTTATGGTCAATTTATTGAAATGAGGATTTATGATTCGCTAAACAAAGGGAGACTAATTAAATATATAGGTACCTCTTAATATTAGAAGCTAAGTTGATAGACATTAAATATGGCAAGTTAAGGCACTTTCATCCTTAACACGGAGGCATAACAATTTTATGGATTAGATATCTCTCTAAGTCATTCATTAAGTGAAGGGAATTGCAGGCACCTCTTGTCCTTTAAAAAAACTAGAAAAGCAAGCCAATTAGGTAAGTCAAGTGAGACCAAGCTAGACATAAACATTTCATTATTGACATTAAACAATCAAACATAGAACTTGTCAAAAAACCAAAGAAGATATCTCAATTGGTATGATAAGAATGAACAAAACCTTAAGACTATATTGAAGAAGGATTTTTTTTTATAAAAAGACTATATTGAAGAAGATTAAATCTAATTTCTATAGTTGAAACAAAAATAACTAAATAATATATAATCATTATAACTTTATTCCTTAATTATAAATTTAAAAATTAAATAATTTCATTGCAAGCATGAATGAAAGATTTTGATAAGATCCACATTAGTGCATACATTGCCTCCTAGCAAAACACCCTACACATGTAAAAAAAAAAAACTACAAATCTAAAGAAAAATGTGATATTAAGATTAACTTGTAAATAAATTAGATGATTACAAATGACGACCACTTTTTTTTGAGGAATCAAGTGAAACACAATCTAAAATTAAGAAAGTAAAATTAATTAACTCAAAAAAATAAAGATTAGTTCAATTAAATGAAACTATTATTAGTCTAATCTAATTTTAAAAAGTGACATCTAAATTTAATTTATATGAATAAAGGAATACAATGAATTGATTGATAAACAATAGATCACATTCTAATTACTCCAACAACACACTTCCTAAACAAAAACCTTATACAATTTACAATTCCTAAATTTAATAATAATAAAAACCCTTCAAACTTTTAATACTGATTAAAAGATTTTTGATACTAGATCCAAAGAAACCAAACTCCATTGAAAACTTAGCATTGTATAAGAATTATCTTCTATGAATCAAAGCAACCCATAATCCTTAGGCACAAGGTAAAGCAAAGCAAACAAGCAACTTTTGACTAGAGGACAAAACACCACGTAAAAAAACTATATATACAACTTTGAACGCGAACATTTATGTTATTTGATAGGTTGTTAATTCCCATAATTATTACATGCTTAAAACATTGGCGGGAAATATTGCATGTTGGGCAAGCTGGATGGCGGAGGGGATGGCTGAGGGGGGCGAAGGGCAACGTTTGATAACATACGGCGCAGTTAGAATACGACAATCAGAATGAACAGATTGTGCTTGCTGACTGCCCTGACATTTGTACTTGCGCCAAGAATGGAGTGTCAGGATGGAGGGGCCCGGTCGGTGCAAATATGTTGCACCGTAGCCGGTGCCCCTCCTGGATCTTTTGTTGGTTCATTGTGCCTGTGAAATGTAAATATAATGTTACATTGCCCCTAGACATTTGTTACAATCCCAAGTACCATTTCGTATACTTAGTACTGTAGTTTGTAGCGAATGAAAAATACTTCTTAAATGTCATTTTGCCAGTGGTAGGCATCCATCACTTGTCCGATGGCAATACATGGTAGGGGTGTGTGTTTTCTTCTTACTAGTTCTTATTAATCTAGATTTCACTAGGTTGGTTTGGTTTTTAGCAAGATAAAGGATCCTTTTGTACTATCCAAAGAACCCACAATGGCCTCAACTTCCAGGTAGTGGCTATAGTGAAACTTATATGCACTTATACTAGTGTTAAATAGTTTGAAGTCTTTAATATACAAATGAAATGCCCTCAAAAGAGGTGCATATAAGTTGTAGTGCCCAATTTCTATGAGTGAAAAATGAGCAACCACTAGGATAGTCAAATATTTGAGGGTGTGGTTAAGTTTGTACACTTACCATGTTTAAAAAAATAAAAAGTCAATAGATTTTTTTTGGAAATTGGTAACATTTGTTCTTCATTTTTCTTCATGATTTGTTGGGTTTCTAATTCTTGTACCTATTCCTCTTGTTTCTAATTTTGACTACAATCTCATTTTTCTACCTTTTAATTCTTTTTAATTTGATGGCTTGTGTTTGGGTTTTATATATAATTTAGTTTATCCTTTTCAAAATGGAACAGAGAGATTCTTTAGTTTGATTTTTCTAATTTTGATGCAAGAATATAAAATTTTAAAATAAATAGATGAAGCTAATTATAGAGTAATCATTTATTGTATGAAATACCCTCTATCTCTTATAACTTTTAAAAAATAATTTAGACAGGATAAACCTAGGATTATTGACATTGTTCATTTTTTTAAAAAGGTAATGGTAATCAGGCCTAGAATTTGATGGTCATATTGGCCATTTTTCTAATGTAAGACAAAAAAGAGATATATTACTAATTCATAATTATTTTTTATGGTTTTCTATTATTTTATTAAACATATGCATTTAGAAACGTCATATTTTTATAAATATTACTACTTATTACTTATATCACATTGATAAAATATTTCAATTTAAAAATATTATTAAAATTTTCATAAACTAGGAAAAAATGGACAACTAACATTCTTAACCAGATGTGTTCCTAGAAGGAATACGATGTATCTCTTAACTAGACAACCTTTTATGTACACTAAAAGGATAGTGGATATATTATTCCGACCATGGTTTTCATCCTCTCATTGATGGTTTCTATGTACAAAATCTGTGTGCCCATTGATCAATTCTTTTGTGTATGAGTTTACATGTTTGTATTTTATTGCATTCATAACTATATTAATATTTAAGTGGTTTTTGCTCAGTGTATTTAGAACAGTTAAGAGAATAATTAATTTTGGAAATGGTACTGATTCACCTACCCCTCTCAATACTAGTTAGGACCAAAAATCGGTATCAGAGCTATACCCTAATAGATACAAGCCTAGCATCTTGAGGGTAGATTAAGAAATAATCATGAAGTACAAGAGGCTATGTGAAGGAGCTCTCAACATTGTTGAGAATCTAAAAGAAAAGTTGAGAGAACCTTTGGTGAGGAGAAAGAAGGTTATGAAGAGACTTAGTGAAATCCATAAGATCATTAAGAAAATGGAAGAGCATAGTGACATGGATGGATCTCAAGAGAAAGTCTTTGACCTCACAACTAACAACAAAATATTAAGTCCATTAGAAAGTTGCAAAAAGACTTGGAAGAAGCATAAAAAAGGCTAAGTCAAGAACATAAAGAGAAATGTGACACTACACAGGCACTGTAGAAAGATGAAAAGTACTAAGTGAAGCAATGGAAACAAAGAATATGGATGAAGAGAATGTCAGAAAAAAGAATCAACAAATTCAAAAGCTTACTAAGGAACTGAGACACACGAGTGAGCGGAATGAGAAGATGAAAATTTCAATGAACGATTTGAGAAGGTAGACAAGAAACTCAAAGCTAAAAGGAAGACCTAGAGCACAACTAGTCTTGACTATGAAGGAGACAACAAGACTGAAAAGGTGAGATATCTTAGAGAAAGACCCAAACCAAACAAAGATAAGGGAAAACATTTTCTAGAAGTAATAAGCCTAAGAAACTAACCTTTCATTATTGTGGTAAAGTAGGTCACACCTCAAATTTGTGGTGGAATAGAAAGGTTGCACCTAATGCACAAAATACCTTCTATGGGTATTGCAACAAATTCCACTGGTATGGTCACTCTTCTCAAGAGTGAGGATCTCATATACATGAGAAAAGGTTTGATGAGTTCTTTTACTTCTGTGACAAGTATAGACACAAGGGTAAGGTTTGCACATCAAGAGAATGGACAAAATATAAGTCTTAGAGAACATTTAGTCCTATTTGGAAGAAAAATTTCAACACACTTGTATGCTCAACTTGTGAGAATAGAGGAAGCACAAAATATTACTACAATAAGGTATGGGCAAAGAAAGGTGACAAGAGAAAGGCCATGTATGAAGAGGTTGGGAGATCACCCATTGTAGGTGATATTTCAATGGAAAACAAAGATGAACCATTCTTAGAAGGACTGTGTGAAAATAAAACATCATACACAGGTCCTCTATTCAAAATTGATAGAAAGACACATGAACCAAGCATAAGGATTTTATATAGAGGTAGGAGAATGTCAAGATTATGACCATTGCTATACGGTTCATTGACATTAAATGTAAAATAATAGGTAGGTAAGCACATTGTTTACTATTGAGAATTAATGTTAACTCGATGATTATTTGCTGAAGGATATAAATAGCTTAACATGGAACTATTATTCACTTTGTGAAGTGAAAATATTGAGCTAAGAAAATTGTTAGAATGATTAGAATAACCATTGATCAAACTTTGCAGAGGTACTATGGATCTGAACATTTTTGAATTTCTTGTCGTGGTTATGGGCAGGAACTTGGAAGGGGAGAATCTCGTAGGGGGAATAGACTCAGGTGGGACAAGTGACCGTAGTACAGATCCCTTGGAAAAGTCTATAGAGGAGGAGGACTTGGGGATTTGTGGGGTCTGAGAGTCCTCTTTGGGTCAGTCCCTTAGCCCTCATGTGGTCTGTCAGGATTTTGGTCAAGTTGATGTGCTAAATGCAGAGGCTTCCCAAGATAAAAAAGCGGATAATAGGCATAAAGGTCTAGAAGATCAAAGGCCATGGGCTTTGTTATTTGGTAGGAAACCCGGTGGAAAATCTTCTTTCCCTCCCATGACTTTGAAATCCTGCTAGCAAAAAGATGAGTTCCAAATCTACATTCTTGATCAGATTGTTGAATTTTCTGTAACTTTAATGTCCAATATACTTTGGTTGGTAAATTTCTGGGGGTAAGACCAGATATTGATACCTTGAGAAATATGTTGAAACAAAAGTGGGTTATTCAAGGTGAAGTTGATATTGCCCAATGGTGAATGGATTTCTACCTTTTTTTTTAACTGTAAGGAGGACATGAATATGGTTCTATGTGGAGGACCATGGATGTTAGGCAAAAGTACTCTCACAATGAAGAAATGGGAGCCAAACATGGACTTATCTGATGCTTTTTTATTAACTACTCCTATATGGGTGAGATTGTTGGGCCTCCCTCTGGAATATTGGCATGAAGAAATCTTTAAAGGAATAGCGGGGTCCTTTGGGGAACTTATTGCTATTGATTAGGCTATGGCTACAAAATCTAAAATGAATAGTACTAGGCTATATGTGAAAGTGACTAATTTGAATAACCTCCCTGAAAAGGTGGAGCTATATTTTCAAAATCAGGGAAAAGAACCCAAGAAGTTACTAATGAGGATCTTCCAAACACTCGTTTTTCCTGTAAAAAATAGGGTCATTAGGTTAAGAACTATCTTACAAAAAGTAAAAATCAAGCTAAGATTATTTAGGAGGATAGGAAGAAGGAGGTTAAGACTTTGAAGAAAATTTGGAGACCAAAAACTAATAGTCAGAATGGTAAAGGTAATACCAGTAAACCAAGATCTGAAATTGAGAAAGGTAAAAAGAGTTCCTTGAATTTTGAAAAGCAGGAGGAGGGACTTGATTTTCCTAAGAATGGAGATCTTATGCTTGATTCGATGAAGCAAATTTTTATATACCAAAAGAATGAGTCTGAATGGGAAGATCTTGATGATAAGGAAGATATAGAGGAAGAAGATATCTTGGAAGCTCTATATGAGGAAGATCAAGAAATGCATAAGGGGAAGATGCTACTGAGATTCAGCAAAATGAAGATGGTCAAATTTATGAGATTCAAAGATTTGAATCTGAGTCTCTTGAAATACCTCAATGTAAGGACTTAATTCCTTTGGGGAATGACATGGATCTTGAATAGATTAGCCTGGATGAGTAGGATCCAAAACAAAAATAGATTCAGAGGAAAAAAACTGAGAAGAAAAATCCCTCAATTTTAAAGAGGATTGAGACTCGAAGTAGTAAGATGGAGCAACAATCAAAGATAAAACCAAATGTGGGGACACCAGAAAAATTGGGAAGAAGATCTTCAAGGAAGACAAGAGAAATTGAAAGCCTAAAAAATATTGCGGATGAAAGATAGGCAACTATTCTGGATTTTACCCCTAAAATATTATCATGAAGATCATAACCTAGAATATTAGGGGGATGAATAGTATTCATAAAATGGACATTGTTCATAATTTTTTTAGGGATAAAAAATTGAATATTTTTTTGATTCAGGAAACTAAGATGGATAAGGAAAGAGCTAAAAATATTAAATCCTTCATGGGTTATAGTTTAAAAGCTAGTAGTTTGGATGAGGCTTCAGGAGGTACTCTTAGACTTTGGAAAAAATCCTTGTTTTCTAGATTAGTTCTGAAGGAAAGCAAGCACTTCATGGTGGTCAAAATGACTAACCTTTTCTAGAATTTTGAATGGTATATTGTCAATATGTATGCCCCTAATACTAGAAATTCAAGGAAAAAGGTTTGGACTACTTTATCTAATATTAAGAATAAAGAGCAGAATGGTAGGTGACTCTTTATGGGTGATTTTAATGTTCCCCTCTATGACCAAGAGAAAAAAGGTGGTAATGCTAGTTAGCTTGAGGGGAGGCTGGATTTATTGGAATTTACCAATAATGAGGGGCTTATAGATATGGATCTCCATGGTTTAGAGTTCACTTGGACAAACAAAAGGGTTGGCAATGAATGTATTCAAGTTGGATTGGATAGGGCTTTGATATCTCCAAACTGGACCAATGAATTTATTTGTAAATTGGAGGCTTCTCAAAAAGTTGGATCAGACCATTTTCCTTTAATTTTTACTGCTGTTAAGGCAAATTCTAAGAAAAATATGCATTCAAATTTGAAAAAATGTGGATGCAGCATCCACTTTTTTAAAGAAAATTGGAGGAATGGTGGAACATTGAAGTTGATGGAACTACTCTTTATAAAGTGGCTACTAAACTTTGGAATGTTAAAAGGGAGGCTAGAAACTAGAATAAAAGATGCTTTGGGAACATTTTGGAGATCAAACCTAAAATAAAGGAAGAATTGACTATTATACAGGATATGATACAGAAGGAAGGGTATACCCCTGATCTAGTTAGAGAAGAAAATGGTAAATTGGCTGAGTACCATGACATTGTCACTAATGAGGAAATCTATTGGAGGCAGAGGTCTAGACTTGTATTGTTGAAGGAAGGGGATAAAAATACCCAGTTTGTTCACCTTTCTACTATGAAGAACAGGGCTAAAACAAGTATTTATAAATTAATGAAAGATGGTAGGAAAATTAGTGAGGAAAAGGATGTAATGAAGGAACTGGTCTCTTTCTTTGCTTCCCTAATGACTCTCGATCCTAACATTGATCCTCTTAACCAAAATGAAATTCTAAGTGTCATTCCATATTTGGTTTCTAGAGATCAAAACAAGATGCTGGGGTCTATTCCAAATGATAAGTAAATTTATCAAGCTATTTTCTCCTTGGGGAGGGGGGGGGGGGGGGGGAAATCTCCTGGTCCAGATGGATTTCCTATGTTCTTTTTTCAAACTAGGTGGAATCTAGTTGGGAAGGATGTTTGTTGTGCTGTCAAGGAGTTTTTTGGGGCAAAGAGAATGTTGAAAGAGGTTAACTCCACTTTTCATTGCCTTATCCTTAAAAAGGTGGGTGCTGACTCTTCGGACCAATTTAGGCCAATTCGTTTATGCAATTCTTTTTACAAGATCATTTCTAAGGTCTTCACTTCTAGACTATTATTGGTGCTCTCGAATATTATTGCTGAACAACAAAATGGCTTCATTCTAGGTAGACAAATTCTAAACGCTGTCATTGCTGTGCATGAGGATATCCATTCTTTATCTTGTTCTAATAACCAGGGATTCATTATGAAAATTGATATTGCAAAAGGCTTTGATATAGTGGAGTGGATCTTTCTTGAAAAGGTGTTACTAGCTTTCAGTTTTAATTCAAATATTGTGAGGATGGTCCTTCAGCTCATAAAAACTTCTTTGATTGCTATTTTGGTCAATGGATGCTCTTCTACTTTTTTAAATCGCTCTAGAGGTTTGAGGCAGGGAGACCCGTTATCCCCTATTCTCTTCACTATTATGGTAGACTACTTAGGAAGGTATATTGGGAAATTGGTTCTAGATGGTGACATTAAGGGACTACAACCCTCTTCCCAAACCCTTATCTGCTCTCATGGTTAGTTTATTGATGACACTATTTTTATGGGCAAAGTGGATGTAAGGGAATCTAGGAATCTAGAAAAAGCTCTTAACATCTATTCCTCAGCTTTAGGACAGTTGATTAACTGGAATAAAAGTTGTTCTTTGTGAATACACCATTGTCTCAGCAAAATAAAATTTCTAGAATTCTTGGTTGCTCCATTGGTTCCTTTCCTTGTTCTTATCTTGGCCTTCCCTTGGGACTTAATGCCCCTAACTCCTTCTGGGAAGACATTATAAAAAGGATCTCTAAGAAACTTACTGGATGGAAGGGAAATTTGTTGAGTCAAGCTGGTAAAGTTACTCTTCTCAAAGCTTTCCTTCAGAGTATACCTACTTATGCTTTGACCCTTTTCAAAATTCTTTCCAAATATGTTGACTCCCTTGACAAAATCCAAAGAAACTTTCTTTGGTCGGGCTCTAAGGAGAAGAAGAGAATGGCTCTAATTGCCTAGGACCAAATTTGTAAGCAAATTCGAGATGGTGGATTGGGAATAAGGACTATCCGAAGTATGAATAAAGCTCTTCTTGCAAAGCAAGGTTGGAGAGTGTATCATGATAACAAGGAATGAAGCTCCATATGGAAACATAAATATCTATATGATGCCCCTTATCTTTTTGATTTCTTAAAGTATCCTAATGTTATTTCCCCTTCTGCTATATGGGGGGTAGTGCAAGGTGCTAAGTCTATCCTAAGTGAATGGTGCTCTTGGAAAGCTGGTAATAGGTAGAAGATCAAGTTATGGGAAGATTCTTGGATATTGGATCATCTGCTGATTGATGACATTGAGGACAGGAATTTTATTGAACAAAGTAAGCAGTTATATGGTACTTATGTGAGAAATTATTGGGTCAAAAATAGTTGGGTCACCTTACAAACATTAGCCAGGTTTTTAAGAACATCCAGATTATGTTGAATGCTCATTGTTTGTATCTCTATAAAGAGGTTAGAATGATATGGAGGAGTGATGCTAATGGGAATTTCAAAGTCTCTTCTATTTTCAAATCTAAAGATAAAGGACCTAGTCCATTATGGTCGAAAGCTTGGATTAAAGGCTTAACTCCAAAGATCAATATCTTTTATTGGATTCTTTTATAGAATAAAATTTTGACCCACGATAATTTGCAAAAAAGAGGGATAAATGTGGTCAACCGATGTTGTCTATGCAAGAATGATTTGGAGGATAGGATCATTTATTTTTGAACTATAATTATAGCCAAAATGTGTGGAACAACATCCTTATTTTTTGGAATATTTCTTTGGTTCATCATAATAAAATTGAGAACTCTTTTTAGAGTTGGATTTGCCCGAAGAACTATAGTAGTGTGGAAATTCTATGGAAAATTACTCTCCCTCATTTGTGTTGGGGAATCTAGAAAGAAAGAAATAATAGAATCTTTAGAGAGAAAAAAATGCTTGATTGGGTCTTTAGTCAAAACATCATTGGAGCTATAAAGGAAAACTTTAAAGCTCAAAAAAATTTCCCCAATGGTTTCTTGATTGATAGTCCAATCCAAAATACTAGTCTTAAGAACAAAGTGGAGGATAAAACATCAAATGTCAAATGGAAGGCCCCCCTGTTGGGTTGGATAAAGGGGAGCTTTGATGGGGCTGCTAAGGGCAACCCCAGAAAAGCTAGGTGTGGAGGAATTATAAGGGATCATTTAGGTAATTCAATTGATGCTATAGCAATTCCAATTGGTATTTCTACAAGTCACAGAGCTAAATCCATAGTAGTCCTTTATACCATGAGATTTTTAGTGAAAAATGGAAACATGTCTCTTTGGTTGGAAGGTGATTCCCTAAACATAATTAATATGCTCAATGACAAAACCTCAAGAACTTGGACTATAGAAGATAGTATAATGGAAATCAAATCCTTAATGACTAATTTTGAAAAGGTCATTTTTTCACATTCCTATTGTGAGGGTAATGTTGTTGCTAACTGGATTGCCAATAGGGTAGTGTAAGGGGACAATATGTTGAGTTCGCATAATGACCTGAGATCTAATGTGGATTTAAAGTTACTCATTAATTATGACAATACATATATGATGGAGGGAAAGATCTTCCAAGATTAGTAATTTAATGATTATTAAAAGTGGGCCTATGGAGGGGTGTGTTATAATCCCAAGATCATACTTTAATGCCATTATTATCTGGATGTGGCATGAAGGAATATAAATGAAACTTTGGTTAACTTTAGCGACGCTTTTGTCTTTCTTCATTTTGTCCATTTTACTGGGATTCACTTCTCTATCGATTTTCAGCCTATGCATGAAAATGGGGAGAGAGCCAAGGAAACAAGAGCCCAATAACTATAAATATTGGAAGGGGAAAGCTTCAACATGGAAAATTCTTTAGAAAGGAAAGGTGACTCCTTAACTAAAACATTTTCATGGGTTTAAACCATACGTAATAGAGGCTTTCTTCAAGAACTGGTTGAAAGAAAGGGTTGTTCTGCATGGGGTAATGGTCCATATCACTGAGGATTTTATTGTAGCAGTAACTGGTCTTTTGAAGGAGAGAATGAAATTTAGAAAGGAAAAAACCATCTCTAATGTTTCCTTCAAAAAGTTCCCAAAAATGGAGGAGGAAGAAGAATGGGGACTTCTACGAGCTCAAATAGATTAAGGTAATTTGGAGAGATGTTTTGTCTTGTATTCAGGAAAATTTCATCTTAGACGGAAGATCTAAAAGAGTCCATAAGTTCCATTTTTTTTCTTCTGAATCACTTCCATCATAAAGATAGGATTTCATTTCCTTTCTATTTGAAGTTTTTGTTACTACAAAACCTATATGCGCATAAGAAGAAAGAAAACTGTCCCATCCTTCATGAAGGCCTTATTCTCTTAATTGAGAATTACTACAAGAATATATTGATTGCTTCTCCAATTTTGGAGAGGAAAAGGGGGACAATGATTGATTCTTAGTCTAAAAAGGGTAAAAGGGATGTAGGACAAAGTGTGAAAAAGGAATTAATGATCAAGGATACACCCCAAAAAAATGAAGAGGAAACCACTGAATCCTTTGATAATAATGAGGATAAAAATGTGGAGACTGAGGACAAAAATGTGGAGATTGAGGAAGACATGAAGATGGGGGATATTAGTTCCAACTTGGGGGTTTATCTTGCTAGTAAAAGTGAGACTGAGAAGAATGATGATGAGGAAAGTCTCAATAAAAATGAAGGGTCAGGAAATATTGGTAATGAGGTTATTATTTAGGGCGTAGTTGGAGAGGAAAATGTGGAGGAGGAGGCAGGTAAAGAGAAAGAATTGGGAGAAGAAGAAGCTAAGGTATGGAGTACCCTATGGACAAGAAGATGGATGACCCGACCATGGGGGCTATCCTCACTTTCCTTGATACTGCTAAATTGAAAGCTGATTCCTCTCTTCATGGAGATTCTTGGATTTACAATGAGATTATGAAACTAAAGAAAAATCTGGGTAAAGTGTAGAAGGACCATGAGATTGATAGGGACAAACTTGTGCTTCTAGAAGCCTAGGTGGTAAATATACCTAGAAAGCTTGAAGGAATATGAACAAGACCTCCAGCACCTGATAAAGGAAAGTGGAAACAAAATGGAGCAAGTTACTTCAAGTCTATGTATGGCTATGAAAATTTTGGGGAAGAAGACAAATGAGGCCATGTCTCTAGGAGGACCCAACAAAAGGACCAAATTAAGCTTGCAGAAGAAGGCTACGAAGGAAAAAGCTACTAAGGATGTTGTTGGAACTGGTCTTACCCTTGTTGATACTATTCTTAGTACAACTGATGTGGGTAAGGAGGTTGCAAAGATTAATAAGGAATTGCAGTAGTATCTTTGTCTCCTTGTTTTTTGTTTTCATTTTGAACTATGTAACTTGTAGGTTCTAGGTCCTTGTAAAACCTGGTTGTATTTTCTAGCTACATTTAGTGGGTTTAGGTCCTTGTAAAACCTGATTTTGTGTTTGTTTTTTTGGTTTTCAGGATTGTGTTCTCCTGGTGGGCTTAGTTAAATATCTTTTTCCTATTATTAAGGGTTTCGGGTCCCTTCAAAACCTACTTTTACCTTAAGCTAAAACTAAGAGGGAGGAGGGAGGGGGTGAATCTATAAGAATTTGGTATAGCTCTGAAACCATGTAAGAATTTTTCTTAGGGAAGAATTCACCCAAGATCGTAGAACTCAACTCAAGCACAACTGTCGACCAAAAATGGATATGATCAATTAATCAAAGTATGTCCTAATACATTGATTTGTTTAGTATATGATCAACAAACACATTAGGAGTGCCTGTATCTAAAGGCCTCTCAGGAAGCACCTAGAATGTCTCTAGAAACAACTAGGAGATAAGCTAAGCATTGCCAACTAAGCACACACCTTATCCAACATTCTAGATGAGTGGATAAGATTAAGAAGGTTGTAGACATCATGTGCTTAATTAGTGTGCTAACTCCTATGTTGTAGACACCATGTGCATAAAAGAGGTGCAAACTCCTATGTTGTCAACATGACAAGTCACAAGAGTACACATACTCCTAGGTGGCTAATAAATAAATAATAAAAATATGCATTAACCTAAGTAAACTTAAGTAAGTGTAAATAGTAAATTCTTATTTACACCAACACCCCCCCTTAAATGCAACTTAGGAGAATGCCCTTAAGCTTACAAAAATTAGAATGAAATGCATAATGGGTCTCGACTACTAGGTCATGTTAGGTACCCATGTATGTAATGAAAATGCAATGCAATCTCTCATAAAGTGGGGAAAGACATAAAACCTCATGGGAAAAATCCTCCCCCCAAAAAAGAGATGAAAGGGGATGCATGGATGGATGGAGTAATCAAGACCCCCCCATTACGACATACATCCAGTATATACAAGAGAGAAATGGGAGAAGGACAAAACCCCCTAAGAGGAAAAAGTCCCCCCCCCCAAAAAAAAAGGAGAAGAAGGAGACGAGGTAGTCCCCCCCCTTTAAAAGTAGTGTGTCGATTAGTGAGTAATGCTTTGATGTAGAAGTTGATCCATGACTATAGAATGATGTTCCTCCCCTTTGGAAGAAACAAATGCAAGGGTACCTATGAGATGCGTCCCCTGTATAAAGAAGGAATCTCTATGATGACCAATGTCTCTAAAACCTATTCAAAAGTCCCTGTGTCAATACTGATGATGGCTTCCTCCAAAAATGTTGAAGAGAAGTGCAGATCGAACAAGGAGTATGGTAGAACCTGCTTCAAGAAACCAATAGTCTTCTCAAATGTGAAAGAGACCTCCTACATATGCTGTAAATAAGAATCCACAATCATGCCAACCTAGAAAGATTGATCATGTAGAGAATGGACTTGAGGGTCAGAAAGGGGCCTTGCAACAAATATAGAAGAATCCTCAATAAAGAGAAGTGATAGATCATCATAAAAGTCTCCCATATATATTGTCTGTGACTCCAATAATAGAGCTGAAATGTCTAGCAAGAAATCATCACCTGGAAGACCATGTGTACCCTATAGTGATGAAGTACATGAATCTATCACTGTGAAAAAAGAAGAAGTATCTACCTCAAAAAGAAGATGAATGTCATCAATAATATCTCTTACATCTTCAATGTGAGACTCCACAAATAGGCTTGCAAGGGCGAAAAGGAAGTCATCGCATGAAGGTAGTGTAGGAAGACATATAGTGTCCTACTGCATTGAATCCAAAGCATCTATGGCTGGAACAAGATTAGTAGGAGCAATAGGAGCAAGAGGTCTGATCTTATTTGGAGTTGAAAAAACCATAGCTAGAGTGACTGGATGGAGAATGTCCTCTAGAGATGGAGGAACACATAGATCTCCATATGCTTCCCAAATAGACATCCAAATATCATAAGGAAAATGTGCCATTCTAAGAGGAGAAAAAGATTCGTTACTCATACTTTTAGATAGAAAGTGACGAAGGTTGACAACATATGTCCAATTAAAATGTGGTGGCAATGTATAGAGATAAGGAAGCAATTCTGGATGTTCTGTTAGATGATCAACTATCAAAGTATTCCATTTGTGATAGTTCCTTGTTGTTAACTATGGTCTAATACTAGATTGACAAATCTAACAAGACTCCATGAGATTGATAAATGAACCCCAAAAGAATCAAAGAACCCCGTGAATGTATGATTTAGGTACTTGATAGCCACTTGCCAATTTACGACCTATTTATGAAAGTAGTATTTTTGTCCACAAAACCTATAGTATGATTGTATATCTGGAAAGTGGACAAAAAAATGCACTTTCAAAAAAAATGGACCCTGTTTAGAGTCCAGATGAGCTCGTACTAAGCATTTTAAGTGGAAAAAATTAGGATTTGTGAGTTGTAGAAAATTAAAGAATAGAAATGTCAAACCACCTGCACCAATGTGTAGATCACGAAATGCTACCCCAAAATTAAAAAAAATTGCTCACAAAAAGGATTCCGTATGAGGGAGATATCACTGTTTGAAAATCGTTGCTGCTTTTTTTTTTTGAATCACCACCATGCCTCCAAAAAAAAAATGGCTTTATATTTTTCCTCAAAAGTCCAATTTGGATGAAACAAAATCCAATTTGGGAGTTTTTTGACCTTCTAAATGTGATGCAAATATCTAATTTGTACTAACAAGGACAAATCTTGACTTGCAAAAAATCTCTCCTATGGCCCTATGGCCAATTTTTTTTTGGAAAATAATGCAAATCCAAAAAAATAGTAGAGATGCAAATGAAAAAAAATGTAGATTTGAAAATTAAATGTATAGATTTGAGATGATCATACCAGTTTTGCAAATCCGTCCTTCAGGTGTCGGTTTGTAAAAGATTTTGCCTCACAATCCACTTTGGCCTACGGTAGGTAACTTTATAACTGATTTCACCAAATCAGTATTCTAGATGCAATGAGGAAGTCTAATTTGGCTCTAGACACTCCCAATTTCTATAGTACTCTAGATTCAGGCTGAGGTGTTGAAGCAACAATGGTCTCAAATGGCTATGTGATGAGAAAGTCTCCAAGAGCTCTGATACCATGTAAGAATTTGGTATAGCTCTAATACCATGTAAGAATTTGCCTTAGGGAAAGATTCACCCAAGATTGTAGAACTCAACACAAGCACAACTGTAGACCAAAAATGGATATGATCAATTAATCAGAGTATGTCCTAATACATTTCTCTATTTAGTATATGATCAACAAACACACTAGGAGTGCCTGTATATAAAGGCCTCTTAGGAAGCACCTAGAATGCTTCTAGAAACAATTGAGAGATAAGATAAGAATTGCCAACTAAGCACACACCTTATCCAACATTCTAGATGAGTGGATAAGATTAAGAAGGTTGTAGACACCATGTACATAAAAGAGCTGCGAACTCCTATTTTGTCAACATGACAACTCACAAGAGTATGCATACACCTAGGTTGCTCATAAATAAATAATAAAATATGCATTAACCTAAGTAAACTTAAGTAGGTGTAAATAGTACATACTTATTTACACCAATAGAATCAATTATCCTTCGGTTCAAATGTAACAACTCAACTTATAACAAATTCAAATAGCTTAATCAATCTCATTAAATAGCTCAGTCTATATAGTATATCACCAACAACTTAACATTCTTTAACTCTTTGTTCTATATATGTGCCAACTAATAGTAAAATAAACAACTATAAAAATATCATGCATAAAATAACATTCACACAAGTAAATGACATTAGGATTTAATGTGGATGCCCAATTTGGTAAAAAATGCCAAGTAACATGCTACCACTTTTTCACTCTTCTAAAGTGAGCTCAGTTAAGAGCCAACCCTATTAAAGGTTACAAAGCACACTATTAGGTGTGACCTTGTTAAAGGATTTAATTACCTTGTTAGGAGTGACCTTGTTAGAGGACTTTGGATCATTATACTAGAATGTTTAAAGGATTTACAAAATGATTGTTAGGTCAACCTTGATTAAAGGATTTTGATTTCCATAATACTTAGAATGTAACAATAGGTTTGATCTATAAAACATAACTAACTTTGTAAATTCATATCTCTATTCACTCATCTACTGGCTCATTGACTGGCCCCTTCATTATCATATCCATTGTTGATCTTCTTGGTATCCCTTAAAGAAATCACACTTCACATATATTCTTACTTCTCTTCTATTGCTCTACTCTTCATAGGTTTTCCTTATGATCTCCAATCAACAATGAACCAACCTTCACAATCATCTCTTATGCTCCTTAAATAGGTACAATTTTATTTTTTTACACTTAAACACCACCTTAGATGTTAGGGTTAGGTCAGATTCATCAAATCCTTCCATCATTGTGATCTTCTCTCCCTTCTAGGAAGTTTTCATCAAATATTTTCCATAGATTGGTTAACAAACTCTCATCATGCATAAAATATACAAGCTCATCAATCTTGATCATCTATGCATTTTGACTAATCCAAAATTTCAATTATGTTGGCCTTAGATCTCAAATATTTCATAAACTATCACCTTGGTGTCTCTTAAAAATTACTAAGATCTTTTGCTTAGTCACTATAGTAAAACTTGACATTCACTATTTTGCTTGATTGATACTGACATTTGGTCAATACTAGCACTCGGTCAATACTAAGATTTCATTCATTGACTTTCTCGTCCATAACTATCCCTCTAATTATACCATTTGTTTGACTTCTTCTTAAGTTCCTTAGTCTCTTTCTTCATTTTCTTCATTGACCATCCACAACTGGTACTCAATCAAGCTTCATTGAATTAAAAAAATACAACTTAAATTGCAACCATTTCATTCCTCTTCATCACTACTACAACTTTCTACAAGATCTATAAAATTTTCATGAAGTACACCTTTTTTCATCTCTCAACAAACAATCAAAATTAATGGAACAACAATCAGAAAAAGGATAACTCTTGAATCTAATATTTTATGACAATGCAATAAGAACCCATCCTTTTACAAGCATCCAATAAGAGATCAAAAACTTCCAAGCTTTCCATTTTTGAATCTACAAACCTACAAATAAAATTGAACATAACCATGGAATGCTCACCTCCCAAACTATGTCTCTATGAGACCACCAACCAAGCTTGGAAAACCAAGGCCAAACATGTTACATACACAAACAAACTCACAATGAAAGCAAAAACAAAAAAACACCCTTAACCAAGGCTTTACAATGGGATCACCTAAGAACCCATGAAAAAGGGTGAAGGTGGGCCAAAAAAAGCGGATATGCTAATGCTAATATATATAATTGCATGACTTTAAAAGGCTCATAATAATCACATTTCTTCCTTACACATCTCTCTCCTTATCGCCCTCAAAATATATCAAAACATGAATGACAAGCATGAGCTGATACTCCATGTTTCTTTTCCCTCTTCTCCATGAGAAGAGACTCTATATTATGATTGAGGCACCAAATAAACCCTTCACCCAAGGCAACTTATTCACTCTTGAGTGTGATTAATTCCTTTCACACCCAAAAAAAAATACAAGAAAAATATATTCAAAATCACCATTCCCATCCCTTCACAAAAATAATGACAACAATAACATGAAATGTACACAATACATGATCCAAGTTTATCAACATGTTAATCTACAAAAAAATTGAAGAGTCCTCTTGTCAACAACCAACAACCTTTCTCAAAAGTGATGAAAATAGATAGTTGAGAAGAGCCCCCTTCCTTTTTCTTCCAATCTTCAAAACCCTAGTGTCTCTAAAACTAGAGAGTGGGTGAACACCCACTAATTCTCACAAGGTCCACTAAAAAGGCCTCCAACATCCTAACCAACCACTATCCATAAATGTGAAAATAACTACATGTCCTTCCCTTCCATATTTTTCCCTCTCATTAATGAGAATTTAACCAATAGTGCGGGAGAAGTAAAAAGTATGTGGCCTTCTCCATTTTCACCACTTTTGAAAAGTGGTACTTATGGAGTGCCGTAAATGTGATCTAGACAATCCTATGCCCAAAATCTAACTCTTAACTCATAGTACCCCCACATGGCTAGTTAATTTTGGCTTGATTGGCACCCTAGGGCCACTTTTAAGCCCTCTATTTATAAAGATGTGGGCTTACTTAAGTAACCTATTAGCTCTACCTTATGCTAGGTAATTCTTTCCAACCTTGGTAGACATGTCACTACCTCATACACAATACAAGTGTCAAGTGACACTACAAAATTCACATCATAATTACAAGTGATATATATCAAATTTACATATTTTAATTTAAATCTAGTAACATTCATCCACATTACATTTGAAAATGAAATACATCACAACAAGGTTTTAATCTCTTTGTTAGATTAAACCATGACTTCATGGCTTCCACATATTTTAAACCTTGGTTCTCCTATTTAAATTCTATAATTAATTTATTGCACACTAAATGAAACCGACAAAAGTCCAGGAGAATTATGCATATAGAATCAATACTACATAGTTTAAATAAATAATAACGTGTATAATCCATATCCAAATAATCCCTTAATACTTTTGAAGAAATATTTGTAACCTAATTCCCATATTACTTGCAAAATTTAAAATACCATGAGATAGTCCATTAACATAATTCATATGGTAGTTCCAATCCATCCATAATTCAACTTTAAAGCATATGCAAGAGTCAATTCATCATTTATTTATCCAACTAACATCAATCTCCATGTTAACACATATTCACCTATTCTAATATACATAAATATTAACATATGTAGTTAATATTATAACTCTCCATTCCTTGTAACCCTAATCACACTTCAAAAATGTGTATTCCATTACCTTTTTCAAAGTCATTATTTTCAAAACCTATTCTCCACATCATAACAAGCATACAATTCATCTCCAATGATGTAATAATAAAAAGTATCCAATTATCTTCCCAAGGTGGATTGAAACAAGGTAAGGTTCCTAACCATAATAATCACTTTAATTAGCAAATCAAAGTTGTATGTATGAATATGTTTGAATATAAATTTAGTAATCATCCACAACATGAGACACATCACGTCTTATGCTATCATTCCCTATAAATGCACTCTAATTCCATGCATCATTAGTATAGTAACTTAACATCTCACCACATATTATCCTCATCTACTAGTTTTAGAACAAGTCACTTTTAACCTCAACATTAATCTACCATGAAGTAACTTCTCATCCTAATACATATTTCTTCTATAATTTCATAATGATTCTACCATTTCTATATTCATAATGCTTAGGATGGTATAAATTAACACCTTCCTAAGGAAGCTCCCACATGAAATTACCGGTAGATATAAATGAATTTTAAATGTCTAACATCTAATCTAACACCCTCCTCCCCCTTTCTCTTTATTTCCTCCTAGAAGTCACCCAAAATTAGGGACTTACTCCTCCACCTAGGACTTATCTAAACTTAGATAAATTTATAGAATAGAGAACATGAGCATCCTTGTGTGTATTGGTCTAACTTGATGAATTAAAAAATTTGATCCATATGATATTCTTATCACTACTTAATGTCTAGTTTATGGTTATCATCATGGTGTCCCTATAATCTTTCCAAGTTAAAGAAATAATAAAAATTCTTCCAATAGTGCTTTAATGAGTTAACCATTCTTTATATTGAAGAAATAAGAAAGGATGGTGCCATGGGGACCTTTCCCTAGGAATATCTTACTATAAAAGTAAATATTATTAGTGATCCACTTCCCCATATGGTTAGTCAAAAATCCCTCTTAGGTATGGTCCTTTCATGAGTCACATCATAATATACTTTTTCCAACATTTTTTAAAACTAGAAAATGCCTCAACAAGTAAAATTAAAACCAAATGTGAAAAAAATTAATTTGATAACTAGATATTTAAGAGTGGCCACATCAATAAAAATAAGAATCTTATAAAAATTAAAGGCATATCCTTTAAGAAAAATGAAAATAAAAAAATAAAAAAGAGTTAAATTGGATAAATAGACCAAAATATGTTTTAAATTGCCAATATTAATAAAAGTAAAAAAGTTAGCAACAAGGAACAAAAATCAATAGTTCACATTAAAATTTATCATGTTATGTGCATGATACAACCATCCCAAGGTAACCAAGAATCAATAGTTCACATTAAAGTTTATCACATTATGAGCATGATACAACCATCCCAAGGTAACTAAGGGGAAGATGGAGAATGGTGATTTCCCCAAACATAAATTTATCAATGGTGGAAATCAATTAATGTTGTTACCACACCACTTGGATGTGATAATAATAAATTTGCAATGTTGTGCCACCAAAGGGCTAATATGATATCCACATACACATTGAAGATAATTGAATGTCTTGAAGTATTAGAATTTAGGGTCAAACATATTTGCTATATAATGCCCAAAATAATATAACAACAAAACTCAACCATTTAAAAAAAAAATTGCATTTTACACATAATAAAATTTCCTTGATATCAACTATACGAATATTAATTAATCTCTATTATTTATTCTACTAATAATCATATTGGTCTAGTTGGGATTCTAGTTTTCTAATTGTCAACAAACAATCCATCTATTTTTTTAATTCTCTTAGTATTTCTATTCATTTATTGCATAGTCTAAAATTTCTATTTATTAATTTATATGTTTAGAAATAAATGGATAACTTTCTTTATTATTAAAAAAATGCAAAAAAAATGTGTGTGTGTGTGTGTGTGTGTGTGTGTGTGTGTGTGTGTGTGTGTGTGTGTGTGTGTGTGTGTGTGTGTGTGTGTGTGTGTGTGTGTGTGTGTGTGTGTGTGTGTGTGTGCGTGCGTGCGTGCGTGCGCGTGCGTGTGCGTGTGCGTGTGCGTGTGCGTGTGCGTGTGTAAAAGAGTTTCCCTTTTTAAAATAAAATGTAGTTTCAAAATTTTCGTTCTTAAATGGCTAAATTGGAAAAGAAAAAAAGTAAACTCTGAAGAATCACAAAAAAATTACAAACATTCCATAAAATTTATAAAATTCATTTGTCTAATCTATTTATCATATATTATGAAAAGACCAATTTGAAACTCTCGTTACAAAAATTAGAAACATCTAAGTTGAAATTTCTAAAATATTTACTAATTAAGAACAAAATTAAATCTCATTTTATATGTATTTTATACAATAAAATATTCTAAAAAAGAATAAAAAATAAATATATGAATTCTAAAAAAAGATAGGAAAAATAAATTAAAAAAATATCAATTTTAAATTATTATTTTTCCTTATTTTATATAAAATATAAAATGTACCTGTAAAATTACTTTAAGATGCAAAAGTTGATTTTCTTATTAATACTTGTGAGAAGTCTATGACTTAACTAGTTATTAAATGAATCACAATTGTTTTTAACTTAATAATTTGTATATATTATTTTTCTCTTGAATCAATTGAAGCTCTTGTATGCAAAATTGTGCCTTTGTGAGATATTATATTTTTATAAAATAATTTTTAAACTCATATTCCACTCTTTAACCATATTCTCTCTTAAGGGTATGCCTTATCCCTAATTATTAGAAAATTATCATAGTTAAGAATATATATAAGCTTTTAAAAATATATTTATATCCTTTTGAAAATATAAGCTTTTAATTTATTTCCAAAAAGTAATGTATAATATTAATGCTAATAATCTATTTTATAAATATATTTTATTTAGCATGATCTAATATTAATTTTTATTTGAATAAAACTCTCATTCACATGATGTTACTTTAAATATTTGCATGCTTGTATTTCACCTTTGTACAAAAAATTTCAATTATACAAAATTGAAAATTTCTTATTTATATACTATATGTTATAATACTATTTATTGTTCTAACTAAAGGAAGTACTTAACCAATTTGTGGCACTTGTCAATTTTCTAATTAAGTTATACAAAGCTTTGATTCAATACTTTAAAAAACACAAAATCTCTTTGTAATATGAGAATGATTTTATTACTACTTTCTAATTTCAAAAAAAATAAAAATTGAATGAGAGGCATGTAATTTAAATTGTATCATATTCTCATTCTTAAAATTATTATTTTTTAATCAAAATGGGATTTACACTCAAATGTCAAAATTTTAGGTAAGGAAATGAATGTAAAAAGGGCATTATTAATGACATGTAGTAACTCATTTTCAATGTGCAAAGTGACATAATGTTATGGTTTTGTGAGTCACATCAATTTTTAATGGAAGAGAGGAAGTGATAGATTTAAAGAATCATACAAATTTAATTTTTGAGATACATATTTGCATCATCTTATATTTGAATTCCCATTTTGGAGTGCAAAACAATGGTATGCAATCTTCTTATATTTTTTGTTAGGCCGTAGTTACAAGGATAAATTTCTTAAGTTTTCATAGAATTTATTTCATTCAAAAGTTAATTAAAACATATGTATACAAGTGATATAAATAGATAGCTCTCTTCTAAATCATCTGACCTAAAATACACTTGTTAAATGCAACCTCAACAAGTACAAGTGTACATTATTTGTGCCTAATAAAATCAATCAAAATATCTTCACATTATATGCAAAAGTGGTAAATGTACAAGGTTATAATTAAATGGTGCACCCAACAAGAGGATTTTCTATATTTTCTTTTAACACCAATCGGCTACATGTATTACTAACTATTTTATATTTATTTGAAGTTTTAAATATTTTGCTAGAAACCATAGAAGACGTATATGTATAAGGAAAGTGGTGAAGAAGATAACATCTTTTCTATTTATTTCAATCTTTAAATATCCTACCTAAAATACTTGGTATTCATTTTCAATCAATTGGGAACTATTATAGGGGTGAGGACCCAAAACTTGAGCATGTATCAGTTGTTGTGAGAGTTGTTAAAATTCTTTGATTCAATAATAATATCAATAGAGTCTATTGATTGAACAAGAATATATAGATTTTTAGCCATTTATTTTTCTATATTTATATGAATTTAAATCATTAAAAATTTATCATGCATAGATCATTAAATTACTCAAATTGAAACAAGTTCTGAATAAGGTACACTATTTGTTTACTTCATATTAAACAATATAAAGATTTTTTCTACATAAATCAAATTACATTTTACTCAATATTGTATATAAAATTGTATAATTATTTCTAAATAGTTGTCCAAACACATGGACAAGACATCAAACATTATGTGTTTCAGAAGTAATAACAACTGTAGACCTATTCAACTTCCAATGTCATTACAATACAAATAAAGAAACATTCCTTCTGTCACTCATCCAATCTTTCACAATTTTTTATACAAAATGTTAAACTTCGAGTCTTTGACAAGAAATATTGGAGACTTTGACAACCCCATCTAAGTACTTGCATCATAAATACAGAGAGGACTAAGCTCACAAAACCATTCAAATCAAACAATGTTTTATAATATATTGTAAACTTAAGAGTCTTTGAGAAACAAAATTGGAGTGTTTTGACAAGCCAATTGGAGTACCTTCATCATAATTATGGAGTGGTCTGAACTCACCAATCCATTCAAATCAAACAATTAATGCAACACAACTCAATGTTTTCTCCTTGAAACCACTTCATCATTTATCAACCAATGAAAACATATACTTTGAAAGTCATGGATCAACCAATTTTGAACATCTAAATCAAAATGCACACTTTTAAGGGAAAGTGAACAAAATACTGATTTCAAATTCAAATTGTTAGAGGGAGAATTTATCTATTAATATGATATACTGTGAAAGAGTTATTTGACAATTGTTATTACATTCTCTGTGAGCTCAGAATAC
Organism: Cupressus sempervirens; assembly: GCA_028749045.1. NCBI lineage: Eukaryota > Viridiplantae > Streptophyta > Pinopsida > Cupressales > Cupressaceae > Cupressus > Cupressus sempervirens. The sequence goes on from CM053783.1 coordinate 214,664,501, forward strand.
GAGCATTGATATTTTCTCTGTGAGCATAGAATACTAGGGGTTGCATAGAAGAGAATATCATACTACTGAGAATATGAGAAGGCTTAATCTAGATATTTTTCCATAAAGGCCTATTATCTTTCAATTATAATCCTTGTAAGACACTCACAATGTAAAATCTGTCATAATCCATACTCCTGTCTGACTCCATACTCAAACTTTATTTATATTATTTTCCATATAGTATTATGTTATTTCTAGAATTAATTTTTTTGTCATATTCCATACCATGTAAAGTTTGTCATAATAAGATGTTGTATTCTTATTATTTCTAGGAAAAAAGTAGTCAATAATAGGATTTTATTCTTATTATTTCTATTATTTTTGATATAACATCTGTTGTTTGTGGGAAAAAACATTTAATAATAGCATTCTATTCTTATTGCTGCTATAAATGTTGCTTCTAGCAATTTTGTCTAAAAATAATAACAACAAAATCCTATTATTTTTGCAATGTTTGTCTCCCAAAAATAACAACATATTAAGATGAATGTTCCATTATTTCTATTGATATTAGTGATTTTTTTGCATTTTAATTTGAAACTATCTGTATTACTAATTTATTTGTATCTCAAGTTAAGAATGGTTCCGATTGCATTTGATTGGAGAAATAACACCAAAGTACATAATGACATATCATTTTTGGGAATGAACTTCTCTATTCAAGATTTTTTTATGCAGGCTAACATTATAATAGTAGGAAAGAGAAGAAGGAAATGAACAATCTAGAAATAAAGAACTCATTATCCACATGGTGTTAAGTTGCATGTGGTTGAGTTTGATGATGGTGACAATTTAGCTAACCCTACTGCTGATAGCACATATTGCATTCTTGCTCCCAATTCATAGATTGCAATCTTAGATATTTAATGTAGATGTTGTTGTAAAACCTTCTGAAGATAACAAAAAAGAAAAGAAAAGGTTCAATGAAAATTAGTGGATAGAGGAGGAGATGGAAGGTGCCATTCAAGATGTTGAAGACATTTCTTTTTCCATAAGAGGACCAGCTCAAAAGTGGGGGATCCCTACTGGTAGATTAACATATTGGCTATCAAGACTCACAACAACAAAAACAAGGGGACCACCAACAATTCTCTCTTTGGAAGAAGAGATGGAGATTGTTTAGTGGTGTAAAGATTTAGCTTAGCTTGGTCATGGATTAGGGTAATTCAACTCAAATCACATGTGGCTCATATTTGTCAAACAAGGCCAAATCCATTCAAGAATGGCTTACAGGGAGGTCATGATGGGTAGGACTCAACAAATGCCATCTAGATTTGACAATAAGGACTACAGATGGTCTAGACAGGGATAGAGCAGTGATATCTTGACCAAGTATTGTTGTAGATTTTTATAATAATTTAACACAGTTTTATAATGCTAATCACTATGAACCAGCTTAGATATGGAAATGTGATGAAATAGGGGTCCAAGTCGACAAAGATTGTGGGATGTGGGTGATTGCAAAGATGGATTGTAGAAGTGTGCCCCAAGTCTTATCTAAAAGTCATGAATGAATAACCATATTGTGTTGTGTAAATGTAGTTGATCACAACATACAAGGCTTCTATCTTTTGAAAGAAAAAAAAAAAAAAACACTTCAAAATTACATTGCTAAATTTGTGAATGAGGAGCTTGCATGGCAGCACAACCACATGCTTGGATGACAAAAGAGTTATTCGTAAATTGGTTGCACCATTTTTCTAGGTCTGTACTAGGTGGTTCTTCATCCAAAAATAGGCATCTCCTCATCTTTGATGGGCATGGAAGCCATATTGCCTTTGCAACAATTCAAGAGGAAAGGTCTCTAGGCATAGATCTTATTACATTGCCTACTCACACTAGTCATAAACTAAAACCATTAGATGTAAGTATTTTTTCTCCATTCAAGACATATTTCAAAAAATGGATGGCCAAACATCCACATATAGAGATAAGGAGAACAAAATTGGCAAAACTTGCAAGAAAAGCTTTCAAACTTGCCCTTATGCCTGACAACATAAAGGCTGGTTTTTGAAGGATTGGAATTTGGCCTTTGGATAGAGATGCAATTTGTAATGACATGAAGCCAAGTGATGCATTTAGTGTAGAAGATGAAAATGATGTCGCAAGCACTACAAGCATCTTAAGGATAGTTGGTTATGAAGATGATGCTATTGAACAATATTTGGCATAGATGACAAAACAAAATATAGATGATACAAATGAAAATAGAAATTCACGAACAAATTATGTGTTTTCACCAAGACATGTGAGCCAGACACAATATGAAAGTGACCTGCATGATGAAATGGCTTTGCCAACACAATTTGATACACCTAACTAGGTTAAAGAAGGAGAAAAGGACTTGGGAGTGCAGATTGATTTCCAAAATGAAGATGTTTCATTGAGCATGCCTTCTCCACCTCCACTGCCAACATCAAAAGTGATTCATTATTATGCAGAAACAACAAATTGGGACACTTCAAATTTGGAACATAACGCAAATCATGATGGCCAAGTGCAACATAATCTAGATATAATGAATACATTTGCAACTTTTGAGATAGAAGATGAACAAATGTTATGTAGTAAAGGATCATTAAGGATTTTATTTGAAGCTACTAGCTAAGAGGGTTACAAAGAGATCCATTCCTTCTAATAATACTACTCATAGATTGGGTAGGAGATCCCAAATATTGACATCTAATGAGTACATAATATTGCAAGAGTAGCAAGAAGAAAAGAAGGTTGGACTTGAAGAGTTAAAAGAAAGGAAGAAAAAACAATTGGAAGAAAAGAAGATTAATCAAATTGAGACTAGAAAAAGGAAACATGAGTAGAAGCTTGAAAGAAAAATAATAAAAGAGATGAAGCAAGAGGAAAGGGAGAAACAACAAAAGGAGAAAGAGTTGAAAAAGAAAGAAAGACAATGCAGAAAAGGTAAGCTATCAGTCAAGCAGATGAACACAGGACATGGACTTGGAACAATTGGAACTATTTTTGGAGAGGGGAGTACTTTGATAACACCCTTTCCTAAACATCTTCTAATTGTAAGAGACATGTTGGACAATATACCCTAGGAGTGTAATCCATTAACACCTTTGCTTGAACATCATCAATTGACAAGTGTCCATAGTACTCCCACAACCCCCCAAGCTAAATATCATCAGATTTGAGAGATATGTACAACATTTTGACCCCTACCTATGCTGCCCTTTAGAACATCCAAGCTACGCAACCACAGTCCCCCTCACTCTCCAATCAAAAAACTCAAATTTGATGGATTGTTAGATGAAAACATGTTTGGCCATACAATTCCTATTATCCCACAGTTTGACTACTCTAGTGTAAAAAATCCTATAACAGATAGTCCTATGGAGGCACTTGAACCTTTCCCTGGCTTTATGTTGAACTAAATATTTTTCTTATCTTGTTAGCTATCTAATCTTTCTTAGACCAATTTTCCAAATACATAAACTGGTCATTTTGTAATATCGATGGTTGACTTATCTATTGCAAACAATCATATAAAAGTTAGTACTATGGAGGTGCCAAAATGCTTCCTCGGCTTTATGGTGAGTTGATCATTCTATAATATCAATAGTTGATAATTCTGTAATTCCAGCTATTGATCATGCTGATTTTCCAATTCCAGTAGTTGGTCTTTTTGTAATATCAATGTGCAGAGTTATATGAATATGTATATTGTTATTTAAATGTCTTTCCAAATAAGGTGGTCATCGTGTAATATTTATAGTACCTCTACTATTAGGACCATGCTTATTTTCCAATGCTTGTGGGTTGGTCATTTTGTAATTCTCAAAATATACTAAATATAAATGTGAAGAATTATATATTGCATAATATTATGCAAATTACACTTGCACTGAGTCAAGTTTTGAGTTTTTATAGATGTCACTTGATTTTTGTATTTTAATTTCTGCTATACAAATTTATAGATATACATATGTATAAACAAATGTATACCACAAATTATGTATAACATAATTAAAAATACATTGTTTGAAAAAAAGTAGATAGCTCATTGCTTAGTGAGGTCCAATAAAGACCTTACCTGCTCAAGATTTCTCAAATCCCCTTAAGTAATATTGTGTCAACAAACACATTTGCAAAAAAAATTGTCTCCTTTGTGTACAAGGTTGCATAACTATGATCTTGAGCAGCTGAAATGACAGCCTTCACAAGAAAATATCAAGTTAGATCATGAATATAAAGAACCAAATAACATAATTTTGTGGCCCATAATATAAAAACCAAATAATGAAAATGGATTTGGCCCAAAAACACCTTACCTTCCAGTAGTTTCCGATGCAATTAACATGAATTTTGTGGTGTAAGGCATCCACTGACATTTTCTCCAAGGCATTCACTTTTCTCACCTTTATTAAACACTACAAAAAACAATGTCTAAGAGTTCTCTATCGAGTTGAATGGAGGCACACTCGATTTCCTTATGATCCAGGCACTTTACGATGTTTTGTTCCATATATGTAATAAGGGAGGGGCCAAAGGACCTAGTAGGAGCAAGGGCGAGGGGGGCCCTGGGAAACAAAATAGACATGAAAGATGGAAAATTTTATGATAGAGGTCACCCAACCAAGAAAAGGTTAGCCCACCTTTCTCATTCCATCACCACACAGTCTGGAATGATGGCTGCCATGAATGCGTGAGTGAAAATGATCAGGGCTAGTCAAAACTACTGCCTTGGATATAAACCATAGCCACATTCTAAAATTGATTAGGGCTAATAACATTGAAAATGAACAAATGTAGCTTCGACATGGAGTTTAATTCACCTGTGATGAGTGGCGACAACTTCATCAAATCAAGGCCATGAAATGAGTTATGACAGCGACCAACCCAAAAGGCATCGCTTGAAAATGATGAGTGGCAACATTTAGGCGAGTATTGGGAAAATTATTTTAGGGTTTGGTAAACTCCCATCAAATATGAAGTTATATGTAATTATTTATTAGTTTAAAAAATGTTAATTCATTACAATATTTATTTAATAATTAGATAGGTAGTGACTAAATAAAGCATATAATCATCTAAATATTAATGTTATAATATGCTTTTAATAAATATTATATGTTTATATTAAACTTATATATTAAAAATGTAGCATGATAAAATGTACAAGTATTGGGGTAGAGCAATCCAAATATTGGGGGTGGGAATTGACTAGGATAGGTAGGGGGTTCAAAAAATGAAATTATGAACACTTTTTACTATGAGGCATATAAGTGATACCAATTTTGATGGCAAGGAGTTGAAACCTTAGGCTGATGAAGATTTTAAAAGAAATTCAACCATTTTTTTCATTGTTATGATAGATTTTGAAAATGTTGAAGTTAGGGCGCACGACTATTGGGTCCTCTCCCCTAGAGTACTAGAGTTTTCAATCATGTCAATTCTAAATGTAATAGCTATGACCATGAATGGTTTTGACTATATAGTGCCCTAAATTATTGTGAGGTTATAGGACGCACAAGACACAATGTGATGAGATTATCTTCATAATTCAATGCATCCAGAACCACCTAGGCACTGGCTAAACAACAAAATATTTGCATCGTTAGTTCCATCAGTTCTTAGTGCCATTAGTTCCCTTAGTTCTTTGTGCCATGAGTTTGTTAGTTCTCTATTTACATACTATTGTGACAGTCCTTGTATTAAAGGTTAAAAATGGTATCCCATACCAGTACAAATGTATGAATGCAAATTCCACATTCAAAGTATTGAGGTGGCTTACATGGGCCCTATTAAATAGTCGAGTTGCCACTTTAGTTATAATTCCACCAATTTGTCCAATCGCTAATGATTAAAATGGTAAGATTCATATTTTAATAGTAGTATTAATTTGTTTGGCAATTCTAAATATTACAAGAAGAAAAAGAAAATGTAATAAAATTAAATTTTATTTAATAAAAATGTAATGATTGTATTAAAAAAAATATATTTATAATAAATAATTTTAATTTTATTTTATTATAAAAATATTTTTATATTTCTAAATAAAAAATAATTATTGGATCTATTTTAGGCAAGAGCCTACAACATAATGGTAAATTGTGAGCCTCTTATCGAAAAGGTCTTGGGTTCAAAGCTACTCACGCTTAATAAATAGTAATAATTAATCACATCACATAATAATTAATCTTGGCTTCAACCTCTTATGAATCAAAAAGTTAAAAATAAAAATAAAAATAAAATAAAATTATTGGATCTATTTTACAATTCAAAGATTTTGTTGATTTTACATTAAAAAATAAATTATTGGTTAAGAGTTGAAAATCTTATTTATGTTTAGTTTTCTTTTCTTGTTAGTTTCTAAATAAATAAAATAAATTTAAAATTTAACTTAAATTAAATTTTATAATACCAACAAAATCTCATTATTTTTGAATTGAGAAATAAATTGTATGTAAAAAATATCAACAAAATCTCATTAATTTTTAATAACAAAAAAATAAATTGTATGTAAAAATATGAAAATAAACCATATAAAATATTATTAAAATAATATAAATAAAATATGTATTAAAATACTATTATTAAAATAAAAATCCTAATATCCACAGAACTAAATTATTGAGATTAAAATAGTATTATTGAGATGAAAATCTTATTTTTAAGATAATTTTTTTTTCATATTATTATAAAGATACTTAAACATCACATATGATTTATAATAAAAGACCTCCATACCTAACTAATCTTTTTCCTACTTCCACACAACCTCTATTCCTATTCAAAGCCGCATAATGCAAATGGCCATAAGGTTAGCCTTACAAAGATAGATAATTCATCTTATATTTTATATTTTAGAGATTGTCTTATACAAACTCCTTTTCTTACTATTTGGATTTCTATAGATAATTCCATGTGGTTAATCTTGTAAAACACATTAGCCTTCAAAGAGATTGCAATTATGTCTATAAAAATTCTTATCTAAAAAATTTAAAGAAAACATAAAGAGAGACCTTTTGGAATCATTTTTATTTGTACATTAAAAATACAATTTTTTTTTTTATGTTCATATATAAATACTTGAATTTAATAAATTATCTATTATCCATAATAATTTAGAATTTTGTTTCTAAATTCTATTTCAATTTGAAATTAACAAAATAAATATTCAAATCAATAAATCTGATTTTAAGAAAAAGAAAGATAATAAAAAATTCAAAAAATCAAATTGACAAATTTTTCGATAAAATTAAACATTAACACACTAATTAAAAATTACTTTACATATTGATTATTCAATTAAATGTCAATTCAATCAATATAAACACAAATAAAAAATAAAACTAATAATAAAGATTTCTAATTTCTAATTTCTAATTTATCACATATTATACAAATGTAAAGAATAAGAATATTTATTTTATTCACTCATTTCATAAAATGATAGAAGAACTTTTCTAAGTTTCCTTTAAAAAAACACATCCCAACTTCAGCCAACTTATTATATTAAATGGTAAGTGTTTTTATGGGCCAATTAAATTTCATATTCATAAAAAACACATCCCACCCATTGTTTAAGTAAAAATAATAAATTTGCCGGAATCTGTCAAAAAGTACTTAGTGACAATAAAAAAGGAGACAGAAGTTGGAGTGACGGAATTGTCGGCACTTGGCTATGACCGGGTGCAAATATTCAGCCATTTACCTAGTGCCTTTTTTGTGGGCAACAGCTACCCAGCCAGTTCGATCGACATGGCTGGGTATGCCCATGACCATGGTAATATAAACCTAGTATTGTCAGAAACTACGGATCAATGTACTATTGGTAAAATAAATAAATAGAGTAGCTTCCAAGTAATCATTACTCAATGTTTTGTTTTTGTAAAAAATTGATGCCAACGTACATGTTCATGAACCAGACTTTATCATATATTGGTATATTACTTAGTATTTTCAATAGAAGATATATATATATATATATATATATATATATATATATATATATATATATATATATATATATATATATATATATATATATATATATAATTGTTATAAGAAATTAATTGAGTTCTTCAATTTTTTAAACTTGTTTAAATGTATAAATATTTATTTTTAAAAAATAAGGTAATGTTTAATAAATGAGAATATATTTAATTTGATCAATTCATTTTGTTATTATTTTAATAAAGTTATTTACATTTCATTATTATAATAATTTTTAAAGTAAAATATTTTTAAAAGATTATTGAAATAGCATTTATTCATTTATTTTATTATGATTATTTGAGAATTCAAAATATTATAATGAATTAGTCATTATTTTTTCTTATTTTAATAAAATTAGGTATTATAATACATATTTTCTCCTAAAAAACGTAAATAAAAAAAATAATGGCATAATAAACCAACCAAATTAATAATAATAACATTTAAGTATTAAGTATATTTCATTCAATACACTATTTTCACTTATGCTAATGTATTTTTACTATTTTAAATGATTTATTTTGAATTTCTTATTTTCTGGTTTATAAAAATAAAATAATAAATTTATCAAAAATTAAAGATATATTATTTTTATAATATTAAAATTTATATTTATCTTATAATTTTATGATAATATATGTAATATATAATTAAAGAGTTTTAAGATATTATATTAGAATTTTATAAATGCATAGGGGAGAGGACCTAGTAGTCGTGCACCCTAACTTTCGACCTCTCAAAACCTATCATAACAATCATAAAATTTAGTAATTTTTTTAAAAATATTTTGGTCACCTAGTTAACAACTTATAACTAAGGTTTGGACTCGTCACCATCAAAATTGATATTATTTATATGTCTAGTAGTAAAAATGGTTCATAATCTCATTTTTTGAAACCCTTACCTATCGTAGTCAATTACTACCCCCCATCTTTGGTTTAGTGCATCCCAATACTTGTACATTTTATTATGCTAATTTTGTCATATAGAAGTAATATATGAATGTATACTATTGATTTAAAGTACAATTTTCCATTTATATTTATATGACTATATTCATTATTAAATTATGAACTATCTAATTATTAACCATATTTTATCCCAACATTGACATTTTTTAATAAAATAATTAATTATATAAATATTTATAATTGAACGGAGTTGACCTAACCCTAAATACATTTTCCTCTTTTGGTATTTGAGACTGCATTTAATCCTTGTCTTTCATCTTGGGGTTTTTTTAATTATGTAGCTTCAGGGCAAATATCTCCCGTTGTGGATTTTTCCTAGGGTTTTTTCATTTCTTAAACTTAATTACCATGGGCACAACAGACGTATGGCTTTTTGTAGGGTATTTTCTTAGCATTTTTTTCTTTCTTAAATGTTCTTACCACGACCACAACAAATGTATGACTTTTTTTAGGGTTTTTTCCTTTCGTAAACATTGTTCCCACGGGCATGAGAGATGCACATGTTTGTCGCAAGGAAGGAAAATTTTGGAGAAATGTTGTTCATCAAAGACAACAGTTCTAGTTTTTTCTTCAAGCTACATAGATATGACATGAAACCCCTTTTTTTTTGGCCAGTGCTAAGCTTAGAGTCATCAAAATTAGTGCTCTCACCTTCATCACCACACCACGAAACAATAGTTGATAAATCTACCCACTTAATGTTTTATTTTGTAGAATTATTCAATTCAACATTTAATTACATTACTTAATGTTTTGTTTTCTCTTTGATTTCATTACACAAGATAAATATTTTCTATATAGAGAAATCCTCAAAAACATTACGCCAGCTTTTGGGGTTTGTGCAAGGAATGGTTGTGATGATATTACCCCTGCTACAGGAGTAGCATTTCAAATCAATTGGAATTGGTGTGGGAATCAACCATGATTGAGGCTATTCACATCAAATCGATGGCACAACTGCTATGAGGTACATTGTTTAACCATTACTTAAAGTGCATTGGTTTCATTCCAGATAGAAATTCTGGTTTGTTTTGGGGCTTCCAAATTGTTAGATGCTGCATTTCTCTATGTATTTGGTCTCTATTTAGCATTTTTCATAGACCAAGAAGGGTTTCGTTGCCACACTAGAATGGAATTTTTAGCTTCCTTTTTCTGGCATTAATTTTTTTTTTAGCTTATTAAGCTTGTAATTTTGTGTGAATTTTCTCTTCTTTCTTCACATTGATACCAATTTGCTCAAGGTGTATATTACAAGTTAAGTTGCTCTTTTTTCATAGTTGGGTTACAATTTTATCAAGTTTTTGACTCACATTTTAATGACTCCCCCTATTACTAGTATGAGGCAATTTCTACCCACAATGACAATAAAAACTCACTGAGGCTTTATACAATAGAAGCAAGTTCAAATATACTAGGTTGTTTTAGGGAAAAAAACTAGCATACCTGATTTCAAATTTATACAACCATACAATTCCATAACATTAATTCAAAATCAAATAATTAGGATTATTAAAATATCTAATGTAGATTAGACAGAAGAGTATTATTACAATTAATTAGAAAGGGCTTTTACATAGTATTGATTCCAAAAGAATCCCACTTCCTCTCATGATGGAGATCTTGTTATTTTATCCTTGCATATTTTATTTTCCCTACAAGAGTATTAATTGTAAAATATTCATTGACATGTTTTTGTTGTTATTTTATGCATATGCAGGTTGCAGAAAGAGGGTTTTAGTTAGTTGTAAAATGTGTCTATTGACACAAGTATTCTGAAGAATTTGAAACTTTTCTAAGTAGGTAAGGTCTTTGTAGACCTTACTGGGCAATGATTCATCCATTATTTTTTCTTCTTTTTGGTGTTCATAAGTTTGTTGCAAAGGATTTAGTTTGGTAAAAAACATTTTGAGTCTAGTATTGTAGTCTACATAATAAGTTTTTCTTTTTTTTTTTGATAAAATTTACAATATATTTTGGTTTTTTAATTATAAGAAGAGTCTTCTAACAAACACAATGGTTGAATCAATTCATGAAAATATTTCCATTTCAATCTTGACAAGATACAATTATATAGAGCTAAAGTCAATCTCTAGGCATTAATTATTCTGATACCAAAATGACCAGTTTGTAGCAAAATGACTAGTCTATAGATTTCCATTTCAGTCTTGACAAGATACAATTATATAGAGCTGTAGTCAATCTATAAGCATTAAGTAGTCTATAGCAAAATGACCAGTCTATAGAGGTATTGTTTTGTTGTCCAAAATAATTACGTCTGCATTGCAACATCATTAGCTCACCAACAAAATAATTTGTTCTTCATTTGTCATTGTAGCATCATTAGTTCACCATGAAGCTAGGGAAGGGATCTGGCCCCTCCTCAGTACTATCATTTGTAGGATTTTCTACCTCATCCTCAATACTATTAGTTTTAGCCTTCCTTGGACTAGCTGAATCAACCTGTGGGGTGATAGGAATCAAATGCCCAAACATATTTTCATCAACAGTCTACCAATTTGGAATTGTTTGATTGGAGAATGAGGGGGGCTTTGGACAGTAGTTGCTTGGCTATTATGAAGGGAAGCATAGTGAGGGGATAGAATGTTGTACATATCCCTCAAAATTTGATGATGTTCAGGTAAGGAGGTTGATGGAGTACTATTATCCCCTGCTCTATTTGCATTTGATTCTAAAATGGTGCCATAACCAAGCTATTGGTTATCTAGAGTAGGGTATACTTGGGATATATTGTTGAATATATCACTTGCAATTTGATGGTGTTCAAGAGAAGTCATTAATGAACTCCCCTCACCAATATTTGTAGGTCCATTGTTGCTTTTTCTTAGCTTACCTTTTCTGTAGTCCAACTTTTCTTTCTTTTTCAACTCCCTCTCCTTCTGTTGTTGCACCTTTTCCTCTTGTTTCTTTTTTTAAATAATTTGTCTTTCAAGTTTATTCTCATCCTTCCTTTTTCTCAATTCAATTTGATTCCTCTTCTTTTCCTCCAATTGCTTTTTCTTCCTTTCTTTCAACTCTTTAAGTTCAACCTTCCTTGCTTCTTGCTCCTCTTGCATTGTTATGTACTCATTAGATGTAAGTATTTGAGATTTCCTTCCCAATCTAAGAGTAGAATTATCTGATGGAATGGATCTCTTTGCAGCCCTTTTGATTGGTAGCATCAAAAAAATTCTTAATGATCCTTGGCTACATAAAATTTGTTCATCTTCTGTCTCAAAAGCTATAGGTGTCTTAAATGCATCTAAATTATGTTTAGTGTAGCCATCCTCATCTTCATTAGGTTCCAAATTTGAAGTTTCCCATTTTTTTGTTTCAACATAATAATGAACCACCTCATCTCTTGGCATTGGAAGTGGAGAAGGAATGGATAGTGAAATGTCTTCATTTTGAAATTCAATAGGCACTCCCAATTTCTTTGCTCCCTCTTTAATCCAAACAGGTGGATTAAACTATGTTGGAAAACTCATTTCATCATGCAAATCATTTTAAAATTGTGTCTGGCTAATATGTCTTGGTGAGAACGCATCATCTGCTGCTAAACTCGTGTTTGCATTTGGATGCTCTTGCTATTGTGTCATCATGTCATCTGCTACTGAACTTGTGTTTGCATTTAGATGCTCTTACTATTGTGTCATCACATCATCTGCCGAACTTGTGTTTGCATTTGGATGCTCTTGTTGTTGTGTCATCACATCATCTACTGCTGAACTTGTGTTTGCATTTGGATGCTGTTGCTTTTGTATCATTTCTGCCACACATTTTTCAATGGCATCACCCTCATAACTAGTTATTCATAAAATGCTTTCAATTTCTATAGCATAATTTGCAATATCATTTGTAGTATTATTTACAACATCATTTTCATCTTCAACATTGAATGCATCACTTGGCTTCATGTCATTACAAAGAGCATCTCTATTCAATGGCCAAATTCCAGTCCTTCGAAAACCAACTATAATATTATCAGGCACAAGGGCTAGTTTGAAAGCTTTGCTTGCAAGTTCTTGCCAATTTTGTTCTCCTTATTTCTACATGTGGATGTTTGGCCATCCATTTTGACCTTTTAGATTTGAAATATCCTTTGAATGGAGAAAATACACTTACATCTAAAGGTTGAAGTCGATGACTAGTGTAAGTAGGCAGTGTGAGAAGGTTAATGCCTAGAGATCTTGCCTCTTGAATTGTGGCAAATGCAATATAGCTTCGATGTCCATCAAAAATGAGGAGATGCCTATTTGTAGGTGAAGCACCACCTAGAACAGATCTAGCAAAGTGATGTAGCCAATTTAAGAATAACTCCTTTGTCATCCAAGCATGTTCTTGTGTTTCCATGCAAGCTCTTGGTTCACAATTTGCAATGTAATTTTAAAGTTTTCTTTTTGCTTTGAAAATATAGAAACTTGGTATTTTATTACCTGCTGCATTTATACAGTAGAGTACTGTGATCCATTCTCTACTTTTTGATAAGACTTGAGGCACACTTCTACTTCCCAACGTTGCAATCACTTTCATACCATAGTTTCTTCCTACTTGAACCCTTGTTTCATCGTAGTTCCATATGTGTGTTGGTTCATAATGATTAGAATCATACAATATTGATAGGTTATCATAAAAATCTGCCACAATACTTGGTCATAGCATCACTGCTCTATCCCTATCTAGACCCTCTGTAGTCCTTATTGTAAAATCAGGATGGCGTTTGTGGAATCCAACCCACCATGATCTACCTGGTAAGCCATTTTTGAATGGATTTGGCCTTGTTTGGTAGATGTGAGCCACATGTGACTTAAGATGAATAACCTCTAATCCACGACCCAATTGAGCTAAATCTTTACACCACTAAACAACTTCTAGCTCTTCTTCCAAGGAGAGAATCGTTGGTGGTTCCCTAATTCTTGTTGTTGTGAACCCTGCTAACCAATATGATAAGCTGATCATAGGGATGCCCCACTTCTTTGTTGCCCCTCTTATTGAAAAGAAATTATCTTCAACATCTTCAATGGCATGCTCCATATCCTCTTTTGTCCATTGATTGTCTTGGCACTTTTTTTTATTTTTGTGACATTGAGAAGATTTGACAGCTCCATTATGACCATCTGCATTCTTGGCAACAAGATCATGATTTGTGTTAATAGGAGTTGGCTTGGCAGAATGGTCCCCATCATCAGAGTCAACCACATGTAATTTAACACCTCTTGGATAGTGAGGTTTCAATTTTCAAGTAGTTCTTTTGCTTCTTCTCTTTCCTATTATCATAATGCCTGAATACAAAACATCATATATTAACTAGCATAAAAAAATATTATGCAAAGTTTCAATATTTGATTGAATTATTAAATATATTTTTGCAAAGAAAATATCATGTCTAAGAGATAAATTGAACATTTTTTTTGCATACAAATGATATGTTTACACTTACACGATATGGCAGAACTAACATAGCATTTGAGAGAAGATAATTGTTCAATAACTCTCTTAGAAATGAAATTGTCACAGTTCTATCATATTCCATCATATGCTCAGTTATAATCCATCATATATTATGCTATTTTTTTCAGTTATACTCCATGATATATTATGCTATTATTTTTGGGAACAATAGTACACTAATATCCATAGATCTGCCATAAACCATTTTGTATGCAAACTTCTTAATCATCTAAATATTCAATGGACTATACATACAATGATCTAGTATGTGGATAGAAATGTAGTCTGTTGTCACTTTTTAGAGAAATGTAATCTGTTGTAATTTTTCACAGAAATGGAGTCTGCTAGCATTTTCATATATGCTATTGCAAAATTTACAAAATTTGGAGCATGCATACAATGATATAGTACATGGACAGGAAACTATATAGATTATAATAGATTTTATAGAATGGATTATATTCTCAGAGATAATAGCATACTATATGTGGATTATACCAAAGTTATATTATCGATTATGACAAATTTTATATAGTATGTGGCATATGAATTTCAACAAATATATAAAATGGATTGTGGCATAATTTATATAATATGTTGTTATTTTTGGAAGAAATAACATTTTTAGCAGCAATAATAGCATTTTCTATTATTCACAACACTTTTCAGAGATTCAAAACTCATAGCTGCAATAACGATAGTATGTTCTCAAAAATAACAACAAACTATATAGATTATAACAAATTTTATAGAATGGATTATATTCTCAGAGATAATAGCATTTTATAGAATGGATTATATTTTTAGAGATAATAGCATACTATATGTGGATTATAACAAAGTTATATTATGGATTATGATAGATTTTATATAGTATGTGGTTTATAAACTACTTCAGTAGCTACAACATTGAAAAATAGATCTATGATTATTTGGTATAATACCTGGACTATTATCTTAAGCCCTAATATGTTGACTACTTGGATATTTTCTTTTATCCAGTTCCTCTATGTAGTCCTTGTCAGATATTCTAGAATAAGCCCATAGAGAGAATGTTGACACACAGACAATGTTGACACAGCTATGCTCAGAGATTGCTCAATAAGCCCATAGAGAGAATGCTGACACAGTGTTAAAACAAGGATTTTGTGCTCATAGATTACTCACAACAAATGCCATTGCAAGTCTTTGTGGTCACAGAGATTGTAATTGGCATTGTAAAATATCTCCTTCATGAAATGCCATATTAATAGATTTTTGGTTCCCTCCAAGAATTTGAATTTGAATTTTGGAAAGAGCTTTCATCGGTGTCCTTTTTGTAGAAATCTGCATTAATGGTTTGAATTTTGGAAATTGCTTGATTTGTGGCATTCTTAGTCTACATTTTGATTGGTTGTAAAATTTTCTTGATCCATGACATTCTATTTGAATTTTGATTTGTTAGCATTAATTGTTTGATATGAGTTAGAATTTTTTTAAATGTGTTTCATTCATTGCTCGATTCGACTAGATTGATGAGCTCACACCACTCCATATATTGAATGCAAGTACTCCATATTTTGAACACAGGTACTCCAGTTTGCTTGTCATACACTCCAACTTTACTTTTGGAAGACTATAATTTGTACATTGATTTATATGATTATATATGTAATACTATTTGAAGTTATAAAAAAAGGAACATTGCTTAATACTTATAAGCAAGTTATCAGTTATGTCTTGTCCATGTGTTTGGGCATATTTTTTTGTAAAACTGAACACATTTAAATATAATATTTTGAACTTGTTTCTTTATATTGTGTACAAAGTAATTTTATTTTTGAAAACTATCACTTTACATTGTTTGATGTGAAGTATATAAAGAATGTAACTTGTGCAGAACTTGTTTCAAATTTAGTAAATCAATGATATATGCTTTGTAAATTTGCAATGATTTAATTTCTGTTAAATATTGATAAATAAAGACATAAAAGTCAATATTTTTTTGCTCAATCAATAGGTTGTATTGTTACAATAATTGGATCAAAGATCATAACAACCGTTACAACAATTGATACATGCCCAACTACTGGGTCCTCTCCCCTATAGATATATATAAAATAGTAAGTTTTTTGGTAAAAATATTTATTTTTAAAATTATATATTTAACAATTTTAATCGAGAATTCTTTTAATTAATCATTTGTATTAACATTTTATTTTTCACATATTGACATAATTATTTTGATTATTTTAAAGTCACTTATTAGAAAGTAGATAAGAAATAGATTGGATAATATTGTTGATAATCATGATAATAATAATAATAAAATCTGACTTATTTTATAAAATTTAATATATTATATATTGTACATTTTGAATTTATATTGAATATATAATATATTTATTAGTAACTAAGTAAGGTAATTAATAAATATTATTATTAAAATTAATCTATAAAACAATATTCTACTCTCTAGTATATTATTTCAAACAAAATAAACTACTTGCACAAAAAAAAGTTACTTTAAAACATCATTTAATATCATTATATTTGTCTTGTCAAACTTACATTGACATCTCATATGACAGACAAAGCTGACATAAACCACCGTACCCACCTGTCATCATCATCACTGATTATTTTACCAATAGTACATTGATGTGCAATTTTTGAAAGTATCGGGTTTATATTACCATGGTCATGGGCATACCCAGCCATGTTGATCGAACTGGCTAGGTAGCCATTGCCTTTTTTGTGTGTCTATTTTCTTCCTTACAAAATTAATAAGCTCGAGCTCTTATGGTTATATATATATATATATATTCTTAATTAAAGGTGAGGTATGTACTGCAACTATGGCAACGCAGCATTGTTTAATTTTACTTTCTGACTGGAAAACAAATTGCCATACGACAGTTTGAATGGATCAATTGATTCTCAGCCATTGAAAATGCTTTCCAGCTCGGTCAACTACAATTAAATTGAAATACAACTGTTTTGAATGGACCCGATCAAACCTCGGCCATGGAAAATGTATCTGTCCCAAGATTGTTACTGATAAAGTTGTCAAGTTTTATACTTCACGACCCATCATTCAGAAAAGTCTTGGAGAACTGTGATGGTTCGACACCAAACGACTTAAACATCACACACTAAGGCTTCATTCCTAGTGCAAAAGTGTTAAATAGTCAGAATTTGACTTACTTTTCCAAGCTTAATTTCTTCCTTAATGTGTGATGTTTAAGGCTGGCTGTTTGACACAGGAGCCTCTCTATCAATTCATGGCAGCTCTTTCCCACTTACCGAGCATCGAGCATTGACTGACAGCTTCAATTCCCACTTACCTCACGCAGAAACTTCTTCGGTGTTGAATATGATGATGTCAGGTTTAAACCAAAAAATTCTTCCCTGTTGAATATGATATGGTGCTGTTAGGTTTTGTTATATTATAGGTACCACATGGTTCAACTTTTCCATCGAAATTGATAGTTTCTCTCCCCACTTCCACCCATGGGTCCAATTCGCTTACTCTCTCTCATTCAGATTCTCTTGTGCGCTTCGGCACAGAAGGCGTAGCAGGATATCACGCTTGGCTCCACTCTCTGTTCTTCCCGGGATTCCAAATGGGTTTCACCGAATGGGCATTTTTCTTTTGGATTCTATCCGCTCACTCCAATTCTTTATGTCGTAGGCGTTTGGTTCGACAGTATCATTCTCAAAGCATTAGCCTTGACTGTTCTCAAAGATAACAAGGATAGTCCAGTTGCAAAGAAGTCTAATTTGCAGCTCACAGAAGGCGGCGTCAGCCTGTCTGACAATAAGAAAAATTTAGTGTGGACATCTGAGTACTCTGACAAGGTAGCCACAGCCGCAATGCTCGACAACGGCAACTTTGTGATGTGGAATGCGTTATTTGAGATCATCTGGCAGAGTTTTGACTATCCTGCGGACACCCTCTTGCCTGGTCAGACGCGCAAGCCCAACGGTAACATGTTTTCCAAGGCTTCAAATACAAATTTCTCATTAGGACGATTTGAGCTCTCGATGCAAGGGGATGGTAGTTTGGTTATTTACACTGTGGAGCGACGGCGCTGATTGGTCTTCTTCTATTTCTCAACTCCAACACGGATTATTAAGCTTGGTATTTGATCCCAGCGGGCTGTTGTATTTGGTAAACAGTACCAACATAACCGTTTCCAAGGTAGGCGAGGGCAATGCTGGAGATGGACGTTTTCTTTGCAGAGTGACGCTCGAAATCTATGGAACTTTTGCAGAGTACGTGTGGAACATTGACAGCAATGCTTCCTCTTGGTCGTCTGTATGGCAGCCATTGAAAGATCCATGTAGCGACGTGAAGGGTTAGTGTGGAAACAATGCAATTTGTCGATTAGCTGACCAGAACAAGCCCAACTGCATTTGTCCTCCTCAATTCAATTTTATCGACGGGGACGACCAGTTTAAGGGATGCATGCGAAGCTCATCGCCAGGGCAGAGTTGCACACAAGGAGTACGATGTCGCGGCTTGACAACAGACTGGTTGCGCGGCAACAAGACGGATAGTGATTATTCTGTATTGCTGGATCTGAGTGAAATTCAATGCCAGCAGTCCTGCTTAAACGATTGCATGTGTGTTGTGCTCACATATGATGACAATGCTATTTGCAGGAAGAAACAGTTGCCTCTGATCGATGGCCGTCAAGCTCTAGAAATCACTGCTCGAGATTTTGTCAAAGTATCTGACGAGTTGAGTGCAGTTTCTAGCTTCTCCTTTGCCTGGGCCTCCTCTGTCAGATGAGAGGGAAGGAAAGACGCTTGTTTTGAATGGCATAGCTCTCATCCCTTTCTCCGCATCTCTTCTTGTAGCGGCCTTCTGAGTCAGGTGCACAAAGAATAAAATAACACGGGCGCAGCACAAGGTTGTACTGGAGGGGATTGAATTCCTTCTCGTACAGAGAAATGGAGGCTGCTGTAGGTGGCTTCAGACAAAAATAAGAAAGGGGCACCTTCGGTAAAGTTTATAAAGGGGAGTTGCTGGATGGTAGAGAAATTGCTGTGAGAAATCTTCTTGATGGCGTATGGCAGGGAGAACATGGGGAGCGAGAGTTTAGAACGGAAATGAGCGTGATTGGTACGAGCCATCATAAAAACCTAATTTAGCTTTACGGTTTCTGTGACGAGGGTTCTCAACGGCTTCTGGTTTACAAGTACATGAGCAATGGATCCCTGGACTCTGCTCTGTTCTTAGATAACAGGTTTCTTGACTGGAGGACACATGTTCAGATTGCAATGGGCACAGCCAAAGGACTCCTCTATTTGCACGAAGAGTACGAAACGCAGATCTTGCATTGTGACACTAAGCCCCAAAATATTTTGCTAGACCAAAAGTACACTCCTAAAATAACTTACTTTGGCTTGGCAAAATTATTGAAGGCAGATCAGACTGCGACGCTCATGGCTGCCCGCAGTACTATGGGTTACATTGCGCCTGAATGGATTAATAAAATGTCTATTACTGTGAAAGAAGATGTTTACAGCTTTGGAATGATGCTGCTGGAAATTATTTGTTACAGAAAGGCCACTGACTTGGGTGCTCCAGAAAATGCAATCATGTTGTCTGGCTGGGTTTACGAATGCTTGAAGCGTGGCAGACTCTCTGAGCTTGTGGAGCAACAGCAAGTAGAGGGTGAAGGCAACAGCATTGATTCTAGGCAGTTCGAGAGAATGGTGTTGGTGGGGCTGTGGTGCATTCAGCAAGATCCTGGTCTAAGGCCTTACATTAAAAAGGTAGTGCAGATGATGGAAAGAACAGTTGAGATCGCACTGCCACCAGCTCCGGGATCTTTTGTTGGTTCCTTGCCTCTCTAATGTTTATCAAGTCTTATTTCATGAAAGGAATATGCATCATGTCTTTTCATCTCAATGTGAGGGTGTGAGGATAACAAGTGTCATATAACATATGTACAATAGCAATAATTATTTGCATATATGACTATTTTTCGCTTTGCAACTTTTTGTTTTCAGCTCGATTGATATTTTGAATTTGGATGAGTGTGGATGCTCCCGATACTAGGCCAGGAATGTCGATGCTGCTCATCTTGTTGGGGGGGGTGCCAGTGGAGTCAATGGCTCTGTTTGTGGGCCAGGAGATTCAAAAGAGCCATATGAGTGCTCTGTTGGTGGGCTAGGAGATTCAAGCGAGTTATACTAGGGCTCTAGGTTGGAAGGAAGTTGTTCTTGGAGAGAAAGTGGCTAATACCCCGTTGGAAGCTCTTAGAGTGATTAGTGGTGAGGAGGGGGTGGAAATAGTGGTACCAAATAGTTTGGTTGACAGTGTATCAACTAATCTAAAGCTCTACCTCATAGGTAGATTTGTTTCCTTCCACCCATCGATTGAGATGGTCAGGAAGTGGGTTAGCCAGAAATGGAAGTTGAAAGGGAGTGTGATGGTTTCGGCCATGTTAGGAGGCCAATTTTTCTTTAAATTTAAAGCAGCAGAAGATATGACAATGGTGATGGTTGGTTCTTGGTCATATGGAAAGCATAGCTAAATAAGATGGCTCTAGTCTGGGTCAGGTTACTGGGCCTTCCACTTGAGTGTTGGGATGAGAGGATCCTGAAATCCATTGAGGATTCCTTTGGGCACTTTGTAAGTGCAGATATGGTAACATTGTAGAGGTCCCAACTAGTCTTTGCAAGGTTTAGTGTAAATGTGGTGGTGGGAACTACCATACTTGAATCCATTACACTAAGCAAGAAGTGGGGTAAGAAGATTCAACCCATCATTTATGAGAATGCGGAGTTGTTTTACCAGAAATGCTTGTCGATTGGGCATTTGATTGTAGATTGTAAGAAGCTGGATAGGTTGGTTGAGGAGAATATTGAGGGTGTTATAGAATAGAGGGATCATCCTCAGGAGTCAAGGGCAGTGGGTATTGGCTCTCTTGATTGTGATGGCAAGGTGGTGACTCCCTCTCCTAGGAAGGAGCTAGAAGTGAAGGTTTCTCAAGTAGAAATGGAAAAGGGGTTGACTTCCCTTACTAAGAAGGAGCAAGAAGATAACCCTCACATTGTGGTGGGGAGGGTTAGGATGGAAGAGTTGGAGTGGAAGTCTAGTTTGGTTCCGGACTCGAAGAAACTTTGCACACAAGAAGGAGAGTTGGGAGGTTTGGAGGAAGGGGAAATTTCTTTTCCCTTTTTGCAAGGAATTGAGGAGCTCCTTAGTACCCCTTCGAGGAACCTGGTGATCGAGGAGGTTTTTAGAGGAGACATAGATAAGGCCTTGGGGAACAGTGAGGAGAACAACTCGAAGGAGGGGGAGGTCGCCAGGGTCCTTTGCTAGAATGACAATGACTAGTCAAACAAGATAGTGGATTCTCTAGCCCAGCTGAATGATATGGAAGGGAAGTGGCAAACTCAAAGAAGACAGACAAGAGTTTCAAAGAAACTTGAGATGGTAATGGAATTGAAGTTGGATGTAGGGAAGTTAGGAAAACAAAGTAAGAAAGCAAAGTGGATGGCAAAGGAGGTGGCAAGTGGCAGGTAGGCCACTTTGGAATCCCTATCAAAATGTAGAAAATGATTATTCTATCATGGAACATGAGAGGATCAAACAACCCTCATAAGCAATTTTCCCTCAAACAATAGCTGGAAAATTGGAAAACTGATATCCTACTCATCTAGGAGGTTAAAATGATTATGATTAATTTAAAGAATATTGCAAATTATGTTTGGCTAGGAGAAAAATTTTGCTACAGTGAAGCGGAGGGAGTGTCAGAAGTAGTGGCTACCTTCTAGAACCTAGATGCTGGTAATGGAAGTTTAATTTATAGTTCTAAATTCTATCTTATAATTGAACATAAGATGGGAGATAAGACTTGCAATATTGTTAATGTGTATGCTCCTAATACCAGAAGTGGAAGGTAGAGCTTATGGGAGGAGCTGTCTATTTTTCTCTCTCAAAATAAGAACACCTTTTGTATGGGAGATTTTAACTCCCCTTTGTACTCTTCAGATAAAATTGGAGGTATGATAGATTTTAATGATAGTATTAAAGACTTGGTAGATTTTATAAATAATAAAAGATTTAATGGATATGGAGATGCATGGAGTGAAGTTCACATGGTCGAATAATAGAAAGGGTGTTGATCTCATTCAAGTCAATTTGGATAGAATTTTGGTCTCGGCTGGATGGGAAGGATTAACTTCCTCCTCTCTTATAAGACTACCTAGGATGGTCTCGGACCATGCCCCTATCCTTTTTAGCTAGAAGGAAGATTCCTTGGGGGGTCAAGACCTTTTAGATATGAAATAATGTGGCAATCCCATCCCGACTTCAGCTCTAGGGTGGCTGAGTGGTGGGGAATTAAAATTGAAGGAACAACAATGTATAGACTCTTTGTTAAGCTAGAGAATGTAAGATGAAATGTGCAACCCTGAAAGAAATTTTTTTTTGGCGATATCTTCAAGACTAAGGTTGAGGTGCAAGGGAAGTTAGTCAAGCTCCGAAAAGCTATGGGGGAAGGCATACCCATGGATAACATTATCTAGAAGGATGATAAATACACAAAAGTGTGGAAGGATATGATGATAAGGGAGGAGACTTACTGGAAGTAGAGGTCTAGGGTGTTATGGCTCAAAGTGGGTGATAGGAATGCTAAATTTTTTCATAGATCTGCCTCAATTCATAAATGAAGAAACACAATTGATAACATCAAAGATGTCACTAATGTGAAGTTATTTAAGCCTGAGGAGATAGGGAGTTGGGCAATGGCTTACTTCAGAAACTCTTACCTGGAAGAGAAAAGAGACTTTAGAGAGGAGGATAGGCAATGGTTGATTGATTTGATGCCCACCATGATATCAGTTGAAGAGAATGAGGATTTTGTGCAAATGATTACTGAGGAGGAAGTCCACAGAGTAGTGTTCTCTATGAAAGCTTATAAATCCCCAGGACTGGATGGTTTCTCGTCGATGTTCTTTCAACACTTCTAGGAGGTTATCAAGTTGGACCTCCTTCAGGTGGCCCGTGAATTTTTCAAATTTGAGAAGCTTCTTAAATGACTCAATAAAACTTTCACTGTACCAATTCCCAAGGTGAAAGACCTGGAGGTCCTTTCTAACCTTAGGCCGATCAATCTATGTAACACTAGTTACAAGATATTCTCTAAAATCTTGGTGAATAGGTTGAAGCTACAATTGCATAAGTTCATAGGGAAAACCCAGAGTAGGTTTGTCCTAGGGTGACAAATCCTAGATGTTTCTATAACAATGCATGAAGTCTTTTACTCTATAGAGAAAAGTGTTAATCCTAGTATGGCCTTGAAACTCAACATCTCTAAAGCTTATGATAGGATTAATTTGACCTTCTTGTATAAAGTTATGGAAAGGATAGGCCTTAGTCAGAAGGTTATTACATTGGTGAAGTTGATGGTGGAAATTGTCAGCTATTCTATAATGGTTAATTGATCATCTCGGGGAAATTCTAGTGGGGAGAGAGGACTTAGGTAGGGTGATCCTATCTCTCCCTACCTGTTTATTATGGTTGCTAAAGTCCTGGGAAGAGAGTTTATGAGAAAGTTGGAGGGGGGGATAATCAAAGGCATTAAACCTATTTCCACTCTACCTCCTAAAGTGATTCAACAGTTTGTGGATGACACCTTTCTTAGTGGGGAGTCATCAGTGAGTGAAGCCAGAGCTTGGAAGTTGGTGCTAGATATATATGCATTGAATGTGGGTCAAAAGATCAATTTTGACAAAAGCAAGGTGTTCTTCTTTAATACCCCCTAACCTACAACGAAGGATTGTTAGTATTTTAGACTGCAACATTGCTAAGTTACCAGATATTTATTTGGGTCTCCCATTAACTGTGAAAGATGTGAGTAACAACTTTTGGAATGGGATTCTAGAAAAAATGGAGGAAAAGTTGATTGGATGGATTGTGGGGGTCCTTGAAATAATGTTAAAATGGATCTCTCATTCTAGAAATGGGATCCCAAATGGAACTTTGAGGAATATTTTTTCTTTTGTCCATGTTTAGGTTAGACTCCCTAGGTTGTCTTTGGAGTTTTGGAATGCTCAACTATTTTCTAAGGCATTGTTTCTTGCTTCGGCCAACTGTTGGCTATTGATCATTGTACAACATATAGGTCAATGTTGATATTTACATGTAATTGTGTTAATGTTTGTAGACTGGACAACATGTTGTCACTTATTATAATCAACTTCAAGTAGGGTTTATTGAAATGGGAGGTTGAATTTGAATCCCTTCTCTTTGCCTATTTTATTTGCAATAAGATGGGTCATTGGGATAATAATTGCCCCAAAAAATCTAAGAGGTTATTTAGCCTCATCTTGCCCTAGGGTAGAATGAGAATTCGATCTATAAACAAGCATCAACTCCTAAGATAGATTCTAGGTTGGACGACTCAGGTCAAGTAAATCAAGTAATTTGTCCCCCTAGAAGACTTGGTTGTGTTAGATTCCCTTCAAGGTTCCAATATTTCCATTGAGGCAAATTTTAGGAGTCCCCTGGAGGATGGTAATGTTTCCTATTTGGTTGTGGCTGACTCTTTTGATGTTTAGAAGAAGACTGACATTTTACAATAACCTTAATTACATTCTAGTAAATTTTAAAATAATACCAAGCATACCTCTAATTTTATTATAACCTTAGTCATCATAGTATTTCTAACACGAATTCAAATATTTTAAATATTATAATGATTTAGAATAATTGCGAGGTGGAGGTGAACAAGTTATCCTCGGGTCCAAATGTACTAGATCAACTTTTAAAAATTTTAGACAACTTAAACAAACTCAGATACACACTTAATATCTATAACACATCATCAACAATTTAAAATTCCATCAATTTACTTAACCCTTTACCTCTATATATGTTGTCTGCTAGTGAATAAACTATAGTAATATATATTATGCAAAACAATAACATCCACACATGATAATAACACTTTGACACTATGATTTAACATGGAAAACTAATTTGGGGAAAACCACCAAGTAACATGCTACCAATTTTTCACTCTTTTGAAGTGAGCTCGGTTAAGAGCTAATCATGTTTATGGTTATACAAGATACTGTTAAATGTGACCTTGTTAAAGGATTTAATCACCTTGTTAGGAGTGACCTTCTTATAGGACTTTAGAACATTCCATTAGAATGTCATCTTCATTTAAAGGATTTACAACATGACTGTTAGATCAACCTTGATTAAAGGATTTTGGATTGATAAAATGGTTAGAATGTAATAGTAGCTTTAATATTTAGAATACAACTCACTTTGCAAATTCATATCTCTATTTTCTCATCTTTTGGTTCATTGGTTGGCCTCCATTTACATCTCCTTCAATAAACTACTTGGCACCTCCTCAAAAAATCTCAATTCACAAACTCTTCACACTCCACCTCTGTTGTCTTCATCATCGACATTTCTCCTTAATATTACCAATAAATAATGAAACTAACCTTAAAATTCATTCCTTATGCATCCTTAAATAGGAAATTTCAATCTTGTATTGCTTAAACATCACCGTCAATCTTAGGATTAGGTCAGATTCATCGAATCCTTCCATCTTTTATTGGAAATACAATAGGGAAAGTAAACTATGAGGTGGGAGGGGGTGATTGAATCAATTGTTCAAAGCTTTAGGCATAAAATCATTCACCACACATCCATGTCATAATTTTTATGTAAACTAAAATAACTAGCTAAACATATTCATCCATGGCATGAAATCAAATAAACATTCAACACATATATCACACACATCTAGTTACCTAGAAACTCTCCAATGAGAAGGTAAAACTGGGGTGCGGATGATACCCACAAATCTTCACTACTGCATTTGTAAAGTGTATCCAATGAAGGTTATAATGTTTGATCATAAACTATGATCTACCCTATGAAAGTTCTGCCCTATGAAAGGCTTACAAGATTGTTAGAACTTACCCTATTAAAGGATTTCAACACCCTATTAGAAGTGTTTCTGATTAAAGGACTTAAATCATACAATGAAGTAAGAACCTTGTTAAATGATTTACAATAGCATGTTAGGACTACTCTATTAATAAATTTAATTGATTCACCTACTAAAATGTCTTAGCAATATTCTTCTGATTAGCACTCTGCTGCTAGATAATAGATCACCTCTTTGCATGTATCCTTGATCATCGCTTATCAAATGTATCACTTTTTTCCCTTTGTTCTCCACTAACTGATTCTACAATGTATAACTTGATTCCCAAATCCTTAGCAACTATGAATACTCTATGTACACATGAAAACTTTTCTCTTCACATATATAATATCCTAGGGTTTGTCTTCCTTAAAAAGCGTAAGAATTTGGCCTTAGGTCAAAATAAGCCAAGATTAAGAAGTTCAAGAACTCTCACAAGATGGACCAATAAAGTATGATTAGAATAACAATATGAAATTGAATTGATGTACATACACACTAGGAGTGCATATATATAAAGGCCTCTAGAATGACTAGGAGTCAACAAAGTGGTAAGACTCATAACTAGAGCACATGTTCACCAAGAGTGGATTATCCTCCATTGAGCATAGAAGTTAGTGTGATGATGAGAGGATACAATTACATGGACATGTCATGTAAAAAGATGTTGTAGACACCATGTGCTTAATTAGAGTGCAAACAACTATACATGTTGTCTACATGACAACTCATATGATTATGAAAACTCTAGTGTTGTAGACACAATGTGCTAAAATGAGATGCTAACTCTTGTGTTGTCAACAAGACAACTCATATGAATATGCATACTCTTAGGTGTCTAATCTAATAGACAATAAAATAATGCATTAACATATGTAAACTTAAGTAAAGTGTAATAATAAATAATTATTTACACTAACACCCCCCCTTAAGTGCAACTTAGGGGAATGCACTTAAGCTAATGAAAGCTATAATGAAAATGCATTAAGGTTCTTGGCTTCTAGGCCATGTTAAGTAAACATGTAAAAATGCAATGCAATCTCTTTAAAAATGGAGAAAGAGGGAAAACCTCATGGGAAAAATCCTCCCCAAAAAGAGAGATTGAAAAACAAGATGCATGGATGGATGGAGTAATTAAGAGCCCCCATTACAACATACATCATGTATATACAATAGAGAAGTATGAGAAGGAAAAAATCTCATAAGAGGAAAAGGTCCCTCCAATAAGAGAGAAGAAGAAAGGAGATAAGGTAGTCCCCCCCCACCCCCAAATGTAAAATGTTCATTAGTGATAACTACTCCAAGATGAATGTAGAAGCTAATCCATGACTTCTGAATAATGTTCCTCCCCTTAGGAAGAAACTATGTCATAGGTACATATGAGATGCTTTCCCAATGTGTAGAAAGAATCTTGAAGATGAATGGTTTCTTTGAAACCTGCTCAACTATCCCTGTGTTGATACTAATGATCACCCCTTCTAGCCCTACTAAAAAGAACAATTTTAGATCTAGCAAGGATGGATGCAGAACATAGCCCAAAGAACCAACTATCTCCTCGAATGATAAAGACACCTCCTACAACTGTTGTACATAAGGATAAGTAATCATATCAACCTTGTAAGACTGATCATGTAGAGAATGGACAAGAGGGTCAGCGTGTACCCTCGCAACAACTGAAGAAGGATTTTCTTCATCAAAGAGAAGATCTATATCATCTATAATGTCTCCCAAATATGCTATGTAGGACTCCACAAACAAACATGGAATATTTGTTATTTCATCATCCCCTGATTCTAGAACTAGAAGACAAGGTGTACCCAACTGTATTGAATTACATGGAACTATCATTGTAGCAATGTATGCATGTGAAATGTGCTAATGTCGTGACCTTGTTCTGCATCTGTCAATAGGATCCCCCATATCTGAACTTGTTGAATCACTATCACTATTGTCACTATTAGTTTCTACAATGTATGAAGTATGGAGAGGATTAGAGGATAAGCTAGGTGAACTTTCCTCAAAGTGAACATTCATCTCTATGAATATCTCATGAGTCTCAAGATCCATAAGTCTATATGCCTTAACGCTTTTGTCATATCCAATGAAAGTACAAGGCCTTGGTGGTGGTGCCTTGCATTCCCTTGAAGATATGTGTGCCTATGCTGGACAACCAAAAACTCTGAAGTATTTCACAACAAGTTTTCTTTCACACCATGCCTCAAAAGGAGTCATTCAGTTTAAGACATTATGAGGATACCTATTAAGGATGTGATTGGTGGGTAAAAGCACAAACCTGTGTCACCCTTTTGTAAAGGAAAAGGCTAATAAAAGTATAAGTGTTCACCTTCAATGCCATGAAATTGGTATTATTATTTTGAATTTGGAAATGAAGTAAAATAATGAAATGTGTAGAAATGGATGAATTTTAGGATTATAATTTTTAATAATTATTTGGAATAAGAATTGATATATTTTCCTAATTTTTATAGATAATTTTTTAGGTGCTAAAAAATGTTGAAAATTAAGGGTCTAGTTTCCACCACAAAACTATATTGAAACAAACTTATTTCTCTTTGATCTCAAACTATGTTATAGATAACGTTTATATCTAGAATAATCAAAAATTAAAATCAAATTTAGACCTATATTTTCTCTTTTATACATATTGAAATTTTAACTCATTTGAAATCGATAGTTTTCATCTCCCACCATATTTTTCAAAACAAATCTATTCTAACCAAGAGAAAAATTGTACATTCTAGAAGAGGACTCTCTCCTCTAGAATGTCATATAATTTTTAAATTTTTTTGATATGAATTAATATTTTTTTCTTTCTCAAAACCAACACCTTTTCGAGTGTTAAAATACATGGTTGTGGAATTTTTTAATCAAAATATACTATATCTAAGTAAAACACTATAAAATCTACATGAGAATATTCTTGACTTTAAGCTCTATAAAATGATGTGTATATGTTATTAAGAAAAATCATAAAAAGTAGTAAGAGTTATTGAAATTCCACTTTTCTGAAATAATTTTATTTCTTTAATAATTGGATACAAACTAGTATAAAACATGCATTTAATTGACATTTTCAATTGGAAAAGTGAGACAATATATAACTTAGCTAGAATGAATTTATCTAGATCATATGTTTAATTTTTTTTTAAATTTTAGATAGAAATACTCAAATTTAGTCATTCTGATAAGTTAGCTTGAAAGGTGACACAAATTTGTACTTTTACCCTAGCACTACTTATAGCATTGACTTCAAGTGATGGATCAAGAGACTTAGTTTGAATCATGCAACTTGCCTTTGACTTAAGAGTTCTAATCCTCATTGTTGCAACACTTGTATATTATGGACTAAATGTTACTGCATTCTAAATATCGATACCCTCAAGTTCACAAAAGTCTCTAAGTCTTGAGTTCACATATCTGCTTTTATTATCCATATGAAGAACCTTGATGGCTTTAGTTGATTGCTTCTCAACATGACTCTTGAAGGCTAGAAACTTATAAAACACTTCATTCTTGTGATCAAGAAAGTAGACCTATGTGTAGCATGAAAAATCATCAATGAAAGTGAGGACATAGC
This sequence comes from Cupressus sempervirens, assembly GCA_028749045.1. NCBI lineage: Eukaryota > Viridiplantae > Streptophyta > Pinopsida > Cupressales > Cupressaceae > Cupressus > Cupressus sempervirens. The sequence continues at coordinate 214,694,479 of CM053783.1, forward strand.
GACCCTTGCTAATTGATGTCATTGAAAAAGGGCCTGCTAGAACCATGTGAACCAACTCAAGAACAATTAATGCTCTCCAAGACTTCCTTTGTCAATTTTTTCTTCTAGATGCATATCCATTGAACAAGTTGAACATTCACATGTAGAAAGTTTATTGTAGGTAGACCTTTGACCATATTTTTTGAGCTAATTTGATGAAGGTAGTAGAAGGAAAGATGACCATACTGCTCATGCCATAATTTACTTTGTGATTTTGATTGTGTCAACAAGGCATGTGAAGGAGACTTGGGTACAAAGTGGGAGAAAGAATAAAGCCTTCTGTCATGATTGACTTTACCCACTACAACTAATGAATCATCTTTAAGATTTTGTACCATTATTGAATTAGCAAGGAACTCAACTTTATTGTCACCTCCATAGTGAGTTATTTGGTAAATTGAAAGGAGATTAGTGATAAGGTTAGGAACATAGATAATGCCTTTGAACTCTCCATTTTCCATCTCAAATTGTCCTTTCCATTCAACTTTCACTTGTGTATCATTCCCTACAAAGATGTGAGGTATCTTAGACTGCTTCAATGAATAAAAGTGTCCTTTTGAAGAACCCATATGATATGAGGCACATGAGTCAAGAATCCATTCCCTTGAAGAACTTGAACTTGCCATAAATGCTTGCCCTTTTTCCTATGAAGTGGATGGATTCAAATCCTTGGAAGCATTTGACATATTGATTTTGTTCTTCCTAAGTAAGTTTTCCAACTCATCTATTCTCTTAGTCTTGCAATGATGCTCATCATGATTTGGTTTCTTGCAATATGCACAAACTAGTTTATCCTGCTTGTTATTATTTCACTTCTTGTTAGAAGAAGAATTTCCTTATTGTGAGGAGGAAGATTGTTGTGTCTTTGATTGTGATTTGGGCTTCCACTATTTTTTCTTACTATTGGTAAAACTTTTTCTACCTTGATTTTGGTTTTCATTACTAGCAACCAATGTTGTAGACTTGGATGACTTGAGAATTCCCATATCTATCAAATTATATTCTTTCAACATCAACATTTTTGCAAATACATCAAATCTAGGCTCAGTGAAGGCACTTCCCATGGTCAACCTGTGAGTGTTGTAACTTGAAACAAAAGATGCATACTCTATAGGTAGCCTCTTCAAGATGTAATGAATCAATCTATCATCCTTCATGGGATTACCACAATCTTTAAGTAGTGCTCTTAATTCATTGGCTTTGTTGACATAGTCTTGAATTTGTTGGATACAATTCTTCAATTGTGTGTTGTCTTTGATGTCACACAAATGTCATATCAGTTATCAGATAGAGTCTACCGAGCTCTATTGGTTAGCATGGCAGAAGACAGAGTCTATCAAGCTCAGAAGGTTAGCAAAGAAGGTTTATAGTGTCTATTGAGCGTTCTCAGGCTTTACCTTGTGCCAACAGTTGTTATCGAGCTTTCAAGGTTAAGTAAGGAAATTTAGTTGTTACCGAGCTTACTCAGTCATCAAAGGGAAATAGTGCATAAAACAATTCTTACTGAGCTCTCATGATCAGTGAAGGAAATTCAATTCTTACTAAGTTCACTCAGTAGCCAAAGGATTTTGTAGATTTTGCAATGTGAATCGAGTTGAGATGGTTAACTCAGGAATTTTTTTCTAGAGCTAGTGCTTACCGAGAAGGGTCGACCAATGAAGGATTTCATTATTTTGTGAAATAAAGTTTATTTTTTCGATGTAATATTTGTAGCCAACTAATGTATGGTTTATTGGTAAATGTAACTTGTGACTGAGCTGACTTGATAATCTAAATGGTATATATAAGAGGTCAAGTTGAAAATTCTAAGTGTGTGATGGATTTGGTGTGATATGAGTGTGAAAGAGGACTGATTATTGTGAGAGAAAATTTTGCATGATGATCAGAGATCATTGAGGAGTAGCAAAGCTATATTTGATCAAGGAGGATCTAATGGTGCATAATAGAGATCTGTAATCAAAAAATTTAGTTGCATCATATTTAGGTGAATTCATTGTTACTTTCTAACCATTGTAGTAGTGATTTCAAAATCTCTTAACAGAGTTGGTTTAACAGCCATTTTGTAAATCCTCTAACAAGGTGACAGTTTAGTTGAATTGTTCTAAAGACCTCTAGCAAGGCCACTCCTAACAGGGTGATTAAATCCTCTAATAGGGTCACACCTAACAGTGTTTATTGTAACCTTTAACATGGTTGGCTCCTAATAGGGCTCACTTTAGAAGAGTGAAAATTGGTAGCTAGTTACTTGGTGGTTTTTCCCATATTGGGTTTCCACGTTAAATCTGGTGTCTCTTGTGTTCATGTTATAATTTACTTTTGCATGCATGCTAATAATTATGAATGCTTAAAGATCAGTAACAAGTTAATCTACCAAGTTACAACATTAGTATTTATCGAGTGACAACAGTGACTAGTTATTTAAGACATCTAAGGGATCAAGATTTAGTTTTGTAGTAACTGATTCACCCCCCCCCACCTCCCCCCTCTCAGTTACTTCATATATAATTCTAACCGAATTGTGTCAAAATACTTAGGATCCAATAGAAGTAGATCATACTCAATTCAGAATCCCTTTTCTTCATCCACCATACCATACAAACCTTCAAGTTTCCCCCAAGCACCCTTGGCATCCTTAAAGCTAGAAATGTGGAAGAAGAGATCTCTATGAACACAACTCCTAATAATTCCTAAAGCCTAGTTGTCTTTAACTTTCCAATCAACTTGTGAATCAACATCAATGGGTTTTATAATTGTACCATCAACATATAGATTTAAACCTTTTTCCATTAGTCTACTCCATATAATATCTTTCCATGTAGTATAATTGTGTGAAGTTAATAGTGGAGTTTTAGGGGAACCCATGATGCAAAAAATTAAAGATCACAAGAGAGAAAGAGAGACACAAGAACACAAGAACCCCACCGCTATTCAGTCAATCAAAGAATCCCCCCCAAAAATGATGATTTGGAACTTTATATGTAGTGCATTTACAATAGGCCACTTGTCAAAATGGAAAAAAGTGGGCTTTTGATTTTATTGTTTACAACCTCCTTTTGGAGTTCAAATCTAGTACTTAGCAATGTAGCTCAGATGTACAACAATTTTGAAGTTTTATTGAAGCAATATAATGCAGAAAACGACCTATTTTTGAAAGTGTTATTTTTGTCCACACAAGCCTATAATCTGATTGCATATTTGGAAAGTAGATGAAAAATTAAGAACTTTAAAAAAAATGGAACCTAAAAATGTGTCTAGATGAGCCTGTAGGGAATGTTTGAAGTTGTAAAATGTAGGATTAGATAGGTACAGTTGCCAAATTTTTTTTTTTCTGACAAATCCATGCATCAAAACCAAAAAATAATAGTACCATTGAAAAGTTCATGAAATTCTAGCCAAAATCTAAGAAAAATTTCACCTAATTTGGAGTTCAGATGACTGAGATATGGCTTCCCAAAGTTAGACTGTCAAATCAAAACTAAATATTGTGAGGGGTCTAATTAGCAAAGCATTGGGTTAAATTTGACATCCAAATGGCTTTCATAGTAGTGTAATCTAGCATACTGGTGATGGTCAAATGACCATCAAATTTAATGTCATGAAAAGATGACGTTAGTGAAAAAGGCTAGCCTTGATGATGTGGCAAACCATACTATATGGCTGGTGACTAGGCATACAGACTATACATAGGGGCCTACATGGATCCGACATGGCAATGCCACATGTTTGTTGATGTGGGCACTGAAGTGGCAATGCCATGTGTTTGTTACTAGTCCACATGTTGGATCATTGTGGTGCCATGTTTTGGGTGTTTTAGCTGGTGATGTGGATCCTTGGTGCTTATGTGGTGTAGGCGTGCATGTTGGTGGTCACTTTTTAATGGTAGTGGTAACACAATCTGGCCAATAGTTGGGTTTTGATCACCGCTAGCTGCTGGTTTGAAGCCAGTGGCTGGTGATGGAATGATGGTCGACTTTTGTTGCTAGCGGTTGGCTTTGGCTACCAGTCGTGATGTGGGATTAATTCCACATGCATTGTTTGAGATACATATGAAGTGTTTAATAGCTACAGATACCGGTAGGTGAGCTGAAGTTGAGGCCACCATGAGTTGTTGCCTGGTTTGCAAGTTGTGGTCAACTGGATTGGTAAATACTGATGGGTTATGTGGAAATAAAAGCCAAAAGTTGTGATGGATTATGTGGAATTTGATTGGAATATTACACAATGGGGGCCAAGATTTGACCACCTAGTTCTTACAAAAAAATCTTCTCTATAGGCCTAATAGGCAAACAAAATTTTTCAAAAAAATAATTCGAAAAAAATAATAATTGCAGAGACTGAAATATGTAGATCTAAAAATAAATTATATATATCTAAAAATGATGATACCAAATTTTTAAAATCAGGCCTTCAAGTGCTAGTTTGCAAAAAAAATTTGCCTCAAATTTGACTATAGCCTAGGGTAGGCAAATTTATAGTCAAAATTCACCAAATTGATGCTCCAAATGCAATAGTGAGGTCCACTTTGGCTCTAGACACTCCCAATGACTGCAATACTTCAGATTTAAATCATAGTCCTCTGAGAGGTGAAGCAAGAAAGGTCTCCAATGACTATGTGAAGAGAAGCTCCCTCAACTCTGATACCATGTAAGAAATTTCCATAGGGAAAAATCATCCAAGATCAAGAAGCTCAAGCACTAGCACAATATGGACCACTAAAGTATGATCAGAATAACAATATGAAATTGAACTGATGTGCATACACACTAGGAGTGCCTGTATATAAAGGCCTCTAGAATGACTAGGAGTCAGCAAAGTGATAAGACTCACAACTAAGCACATGCCCACCAAGAGTGGATTGTCCTCCATTAAGCACAAAAGTTATTGTGATGATGAGAGGATAAGCTTACATGGGCACGTCATGTAAAAATATGTTGTAGAAACCATGTGCTTAATTAGAGTGCAAATAGCTATGTTGTCTACATGACTACTTAGATGATTATGCAAACTCCAGTGTTGTAGACACCATGTGCTAAAATGAGATGGTAACTCCTATATTGTGAACAAGATAGCTCATATGAGTACATATACTCTTAGGTGTCTAATCTAATAGATAACAAAATAATGCATTAACCTAAGTAAACTTAAGTAAAGTGTAATAATAAATAATTACTCACACTAATAAGAAGACCTAGGTGACTTAGGGTTAGGTATGAATCAATAATTATGATTCATCCATTTTGCCACTTAATCCATCCCTTTAACTGACTGGTTCCATTTACTACATAGGGATCCTCAATATAGATTCATTCTTATCATCTGGAATTGCAAATAAATCCTTAAGTCATCTAAAAAATGGTTTACACAGAACTTTGTACCATTGCAAACAACTATGTCCAAAAACTATTTTACTCGTTACTTGAAGTCTCTAATGCTTGACACTCATTATATCTTCAATGTTGTAACTTAGCCTCTAAATGACTCTGCATCCATTGGTCACTCAACATCTAAATCACTTGGCATCAATTGTATTCTTAGCAATTGAGTGACTCAACACTTACTAATTACGTGGTACATACTATATATCTCTCTTAGCATACACTATCTGACAACTTATGCTAAACATATATTATTTTTTTAGCATTTATTATGTTCTATCTTGTAAATGATTTCCTTTTGCAGAAAATAAAGCTAAATAATGCCCAAAGATAGCCTCTACCCAGCTTCAATCCCTCCAAGGCCACTAGCTACAACTCCAAAAGCCTCTAAAGAGTACCACTAGCTAAAACTTCTCTTGTAAGCACCCCTGCTAAGCTACTGCCTGCTAAACCTCTACTTGTATGTTGCTCCTAAAAATCTCCATCAAAAACCCTAAAGGTAGTGCCATCACCTTCCAAAAGCAAGAAGGCACCAATCAAAGCATTGACAAAACCCCCAGTCTTGGCTCTCCTAGTTATCACATCCACTCCATGGCTACACCAGTGAAGGCACCAATTTAGTTATGTTTTAATGTCCTCTTCTTGAGAAAATATGGTGACATGTGGTTACTAGAAAATTCATGAAATTGTAAATTGTAAAGATTTTAGAGATTTTATGGACTAAATATTTAAAGGTTAAGAAATTTATTAATTTGTATGGAATAAAAGTAAACAAAGTTGATTTGTCTCCCTAATGTTATCCCCCTTAACCAATCAAAACATAGATAAATATTTTTTGTTAAACCAATTAAATGTATATGAATTTTGGAACTACAAGAAACATAGAAAGTTCAAAAAATTCTCAAACTTTGATTGGATAGATTAAATAGATGAATAACATCTAACTGATGCATAAGTATCATACCCAGATATGAGATCTGATACAAAACACAACTCCTTATTCATAAATCAACTAATTAAATGTAATCTCTCAGGCTAGAAGGCCTTCCCAATTGTGCCCAAATACAAAGCAAGTAATAGTTCTAAAAGATCCCTCAAGATCCCTCAAGATCCAACCAAGAAAACTAGCTATTCTAGATTTGTAGAACAACAACACTCTAGTAGAAACCTCCAGCAAGATCTAAACTTGTGCTCACAAGCCACCAAGAAATCTCCTTGTTTCCCAAGCCAAAAATACTAGCTCTGCTTAATCCTTGCTCCTCTTATCTACTCCTTGTCCATGCTAAATGGAAATCATTCAAGACTCCCCAAGACCCATTGACACAAAATCTTGTACCCTGGTCTAAGGAAATACTTCTTAGACAACCTCATGTAACATGGAAACAATCTTGAAAGTGTGGAACTTTGCAGCTTGAAATTGAGTCTCTGGAGAAGTATAACTTCCTTTACTATTAGGATGCATCTAACAAATCTTCAAGAGGAAAAAGGAGAAGGAATGCATGTAAGCAAAATGACCTAATTTAATTTAGAGGGTGATGCATCAAAATAGTATGTGGGTATACTTCTTTTCCAATGAATGCATTAAAAACTAAATAGATTTTTCAAAATATACCATTATCTACACCTTTTCAATCTCTATATCATAATAAGACAAAGATAACTCAATAAGAAAAGGAGTAAAATGGAAACACTTGATCTAATTAGTCACCAATTATGAACATGATTATGATATTTCAATTGTCAAATATATTCAACAAGAAAGTCCATAGGGATATGCACACACTTGGCTGATAGAGTATGGATACAATAGAGAAAATCTCTATTGAGCATAGGAAAAATTACATAAGAGATTCAAAACTTTGAAAAGAGAGAGCTCTCTAAAAATTAGAAAAAGAGAACCCTTGAGAAAACAACAAAACTTTCCTTTATAGTTCAAGCATAACTGTCAATTTCTTCACAATTTCATTCATGAATTTAAGACTATCAGAGAATGATTGGATGAAATTTGGGTCATAGATTGGATCTGGTACACCTTTAGAGTCATGGAAATCATCAGCCCTGACTTGAAGAACCTTGATCCTAACATGAAATGGTGCCCTTAATCCATAGTTAGGTAGATGGATAACTAGGTGATGAGAGCATGCTCCTTTTGCATTTACTAGGCATGGGAAATGCTAAAAGAAATTTGCATATAATCAAAAAATCTAATCCACCATTGAGAGTTGTTTCTTCTTTGCTATCAACATGCCAAGTCAGATGTATCAATAGGTCAATAATATTCAACGTTGATCCTGTACCTTTGCTATAATTCTATTTGATGAAGACCCTTCTTTTTCCCAGCTTGGATGAGTGAAACACCCCAATCATGGTTAACTCAAGGTTCTATGATCCTATGATCGTCAACCTATCTTAACATCATACCCTCCTTGAAATCTCTTTATGATCTTATGATTGCCATGATGCTACGACAAACCCTTTGTCTTTGTGTCTTTGAAAGACCTCTTTAGCTGCACCCATGATCTTACAACTACCACATATCATAAATTTGTAACCCTTCTCACCACCTCTTGTGACCATATGCTTCTACAATGTTATGATAGCTGAAAATCATAACATCAGCAACTCTATTAATCAACTTCATGATCTTATGCTAGATCATAACATTGTGGCATGGAAAAATGGTTGTATTATCATAGCTCTAACCTTTCATGTTTTTTGATTTGAACAAATTTGGCCCAATAGGGACACATGTTAGGTCACATGATGAGAGAGATTGATCTCCTTCCATCTAACAACCCAGAAACATGCAATCAACTTACTCACTCTGCCAAAAATCCAAACTAGTTAAAACTTGTTCGTGCACCAACCTGTCTGACCTTGATCCACCTCATCCACGACCCATAAGGAAAAAAAGACCCACATGACATGTGGCAAGTCCTTGCTATGTCACATAGATTAAAGTACTTGCAACTTTCCATAATGCTATGGCAAGGAACCTCAAGCTTGGAAATATTGATGGCTGGGAAGATGTATGATGTACTCTATCAAAAATGAGGAAGGAGGGTCTACCATGCTATATGTCCATTGATCACTTTGCCACCTTCCATAAGGTCCTTATAAATTCATAAGGTGACAAGGCAATGACCATAGATCTAGGAAGATCTAATGGTACAAAAAGTTGTGGCTCTGTAGAAATATCAAAACATGAGTCAACCTTGGGAATTACGATATACTAAATATAACCAAAGTATTCTCATGTGCCTTAATATTTTAATTTTCAAATATATGAATGTTATGGTATGCTTAGGTCTTGAATTCAATTTTTTGGCAAGAAGACATTTTTGGTTAACAATTCTGGTGACTCATAGTGTATGCAAGCCTTCTTTGCACTGACTAGTGACCTAAGCATCCATTGGGTTGTAGAGTCAACATGAAAAATTGTCCAAAAAAACCCTAAAATTATGGAGGGACATGCCTAGTAAAACTCAAAATTGCTCTTTGTACAACATAAATCAGAAAAAAACCCTCTGCAACTTCAGCAAGTCCCAAAAACTTGAAACCTAACTATCTCACAAAGAGAGAACCTGTGAGTAGAACTTCTTGAAAACATAGGAGAGAATTGAAAGAAAACTAACTCTAGCAATATACATGAAAAAAACCTAACCCTCTTTAGAAGCAGGGCTTTAGATAGATCCCATTTATTGGAATTGGCAAGACATCACCATTGGGCCTAGCTAACTAAAAGGCATTTACCTATTTGTAACTAGCGATTAGATAGGGTCTAATCCATAATGCATCAAATTTTAAGTGCTTCCTTGTCTTTTCCCTATCTGCATCCCATTTGAGAACAAGATCCCCTTCCTTGAAAACCTTAGCTTTGGCCTTTTTGTCAAAATACCTTTTCATTTTCTCCTGATGTGTCTCCAAGTTTTACATATCTTGTTGCCTATTTTCCTTTAACTCAATCAGTTCTGCCAATCTGATTATCATGGGGTCATGTATTCTTCTAGCTCCAATTGATAAGAAAACTCAAGAGAGGGGAGCTCTAATGAGATATGAAGCTTGGCTTCTTTTCCATTTACTAGCATGAATGGAGAGTTCCCAATTTCCCTCTTAGGTGTAATTTTGTTAGCCGAAAGGGCTATCTTTAACTTGGCATACCAACACCTCTGATTATCTTCAATTTTCCTCTTAGTGATTTTGATGAGGTTCTTGTTAAGCCAAGCCATTACCTTAGGGGTAATAATTTGAGGAGGTGCTCAGATATATATTCTATTTTCTAAAGCCCAAGAGTAGATATGAGCTCCAATAAAAGATTTGGAATTATCAAATATAATTGCAAAAGGGACACCAAATTTGGTTATAATTTAACTAAGGAAATCAAACACAGAAGCCTCTATTGCATCCTGGAGAGCCACTTCTTCTATCTATCTTGTGAAATAATTTGTGGCTACTAGGATCCACTTGTGACTAGCACTAGAGGGTGGGTTTATTGGAACAATGAAATCCAAACCCCATTGAGTAAAAGGTTGATCAACCTTAATGGGATAGAGGAGAAAGGTAGCCAATCTTTACTTCCCAAAAAAGAAATCACATTTCTCACATTTCCTTACTCATTTATAATAGTCATTAAACAAGGTTGGCCAATAATAGATAGCCCTCATTATCTTCATGGAAGTAACTGTGGCTAAGAAATGGCCACCAGTAAGACCATCATGAAAATCTTTCAGCAACCTGCTGACCTGATCAGTTTGGATGCATCTTAATAGGAATTAATAATAATCTTTCTTGAATAATATTCCATCCACCAAGACATAGGGAATAGATTGTAACCTAAATTATCTCCTCTTTATTCTATATAAGTATTGAGGGTACCTTCCTACTAGTAAAAAGGTTTCCATGTCCTATGACCAATTAGACCGACCCTCGTTACCTACTGGTTTCTTACCTTGAATCAAGAGGGTAGCCTCCTTAGGTATCTCAAAAGATAAAGCCATCTTCTTGCAAAGTCCTTTACCTCTTATCAGCTTGGTGATCTTGATATCAATGTCATATTCCGTGACCTTAATAATCCATCCAAACCTTTTTTCATTAATATATTTGTTTAGGAGGAAGTCCTTCACAACTACATGTGGAACTAAAAGCTAGATTTTGTTATGGAACAAAAGATACCTGAATTTTTTGAGAGCTCTAACAGTAGCAAGAACCTTCTTCTCTACATATCTATATCTATCCTCACAATCATTGAGCCCTTTTCTAAAAATAGAAATCTGATGTTCCAAATCTCCATTATTGAATTGTTTCAAAACTGCCAATATACTTGATTCTCCTCCAAAGGAGTGAAGGATAAAATCTCTGTCAAACTTAGCATTAACAATAGTGTGGGATAAGGCAATTGATTTCTTGATTTCTTCAAAACTAGCTTTCCCCTCCTTAGTCCAGGTGAAGGTTAAATTATTTTAAAACATGGATGTAAGGGTTTTGACCATAAAAGCAAGGTTTAGAATGAATCTTCTTACAAAATTAATCCTACACAAGCAACCCTTTCTTATGAGCAAGAAGTGAGAGAGAAAGAATTGCTTCTACCCTCTCTGGATCAATCCTCAATCCATATCTTGATATAATATGTCCTAGGAGATTTCCTTGCTTAGTGGAAAACGTACAGTTCTTGGGATTTAGGGAAACACCATATTCTCTATATCTAACAAATCTTACCTCAAATGATCAAATTGATCAGCTACATGTTTGGAGAAGACAATTATATCATCAAGATATACTAACATGAAATTATCCATTACACCTTTGAAAACCATCTCCATTGCATTCTAAAATGTGGCAACTGCATTAGTTAGTCCAAATGACATCTTACAATAGGCATAGGTACCCCATTTAGTGGTGAAGGTTGTCTTGTGTCAGTCTGATTCCTAGGTAAGTACTTGATTATAGCCTAAAAAACTATCCAAGAAAGAAAATCTTTTTGAACCACTAACCTTAGATAGGATTTTTTCCAAAGAAGGAAGAGGGTGATGGTCTTTAAGGGAAGCCCTATTAAGGTCTCTAAAGTCTACACAAAGTCTAATTTTTCCACTCCTCTTCCTAACAAGAACAAGATTACCTACCCACGAGGAATGTTTGATAGGAAAAATGATATAAACCATTATGAGTTTTGACAACTCCTTTTTCATTAATGGCTCAATCTTAGGACTAACTTGCCTTTATTTTTGTCCAATAGGCTTGGCATCTTGGTTCAAATTTATAGTATTTTGAAATAAGTTTGGGTCAAAACCCTTTAAGTCTTCATATGTCAATGCAATGACATCATTAAATTATTTACATAACTTAATGAAAAGTTCTTGTTCAAATTCAATATGTATCTTTCCTAAATGGAGTCTTTCCATTAGCAATAGTCATGGGTGTGTAGTCATCTTTACTTGTAGTAAGATTTGAACCCTTTCTCTTTACTTGATCATCAAAATTGAAAATCCCCTCCAAGGTAATGAGACCCTTAGGTAATTTGTTAGAGCTCAAATTCATGATCTAGTCCCCATATTGACTTTGTAGTTTGGATTGATATTTTGCAAAGAATTCTGCCTCATTTTGCAAAAAAATTACAATTTGCACATCAAAATCAAACACTTGCCAATTTGTGCAATTATTAGGAACAACAGGTCTCACAAAAATCTTGATTTGTTGCTCCTTCTCATTCACAACATGCTTTGGTATGTCATAGTGGGATCTAATGGTTGCAAGCCTATTAGCATGTTTGTTCTTGTTCCTTGGAACACTCTAAATATTGAATGCCTGAAATTCTTCAAGTAGATCCCATACTCTATGTTTATATGACTTGAGGAGATTGTTCTTTATGATGTTCTAGTTCCAACTTGATTTACAATTAGCCCACTATCCCCATACACCTTTAAGAGTTTAACACCTCTCTTTCATGATAGTTGGAGACCTTGGATTGAAGGGCTTTATATTCTGCTACATTATTTGTGCAGCTGAATTGGAACCTATAAGAAAAATAATTCTTCTTAATTTAGGAGAGATCAACATAACACCAGCCCCTGAACCATTTTTATTTCTTGAACCATCAAAGAATAACTCCCATAATCCTTTTGTATCCTCTTAAATTCTCTTCATGAGATTGGGGATAGAAACACCTTCTTTAAATATACAATAGGTTCCAAGACCAATCTCTTTGGCTTCTTGTATTGGATCAAACTGATAGGTAGTGGGACACTCATCCAAAAGAAAATCGGGGACATCTACCAATGAAGTAGCTGGCTCATGGAATTTGTACACTTCTTCCTTTCCTCTAATTGTACAATTCATGTTTATAGGTCTTGGAGTACAATTCATGTTTATAGGTCTTGGAGTATAAGTGTCTATGTGGTTAAGGGTTAAAGGCTCTATCCTTAGGGAAGCTCTTGCCCTATATCTTGTCCTAAAGAACATACATGACCAATCTACCATAATATGACCCCATATCTGTGCAGTAAAGTCTCTAGAATATAGATATCAAAATAAGGTTCTACCTCTGGTATTGATATATCTTAGGTTACTATGCAACCAAGATAAGAATTTAATGCCATATTCACATCCTTTAGGATCCCTACAATCTTGATAGAGATAGCATCCAACTAAAGGACATCCTTTATCATGGGCTCATACTTGATACCAAGGAGATCAGCCACACTTTTGGGCATTACAAAACTACTAGCCCCTGAATCTATCATACAATTGTGGACTAGTTTATGTCCTATGGTCAAATAAACATAAAAGGGGGGAGGCCTAATATTCTTACTTGTTTCTCCTTCCTTCATTGGCTGCACAAGGCTTGTTGCATTCTCTTCTCTAGGTACTTGATCTTTGGCCTCTATGTTCTCTAACTCCTTCTACAATGGCATGGTGGCAACAACATCCCACATGGAGATATTTAGATTAGTCCTTTTCATTTGCTCCACCAAATTAAAAGGAGTGTTGACTACCTTAGCTGAAGCTTTGGGGATGTGATGGGTAGGTGGCTAAGGTTGAGTAACCTGAGGTTCAACAAGGTCTTTGTGTACTTGTGTTCTGCTTCTACTGGTACCTAAGGAATAAAATTTGAAGTTGAAGCCTAATTGGGTGATAGGGGCATAGCATCTTTGACAACTCTCCTTTTACTTTTGGTATTATGAGCTATAGCATCATAACTAGCATGACAATGTTCCTCTGGTTAATGGTTTGTAAAAGAACAATAATTTTGCTATCGTAAATAAGAAACATTAGTAAGCTAACTAACATTGTATGGCTGCCCTACCATATGCCCTTGGGTAGTTAATGCCAAATAAGATTCTTCCTTCTGGCACGTGCAACAGGCATAAGAATAGTTGCAAGAAGGGTAGAGATCTTGCTCTTGAGAAAAATTATTTTTGGGATCCAAGGTTCTATCCTAATTTGTATTGGTAATAGAAGCATGACCATTAGATCTATTTTGATAATAGGGGACATAATTTGGATTCTAGTTTGGAAGTCACCTATTTATAGGGGTTTGATATTGTAGTTAAGGGGTCTTATTCAATTGATCTTGTTGTCTCTCAAAAATCACCACTTTATTTCTCAACTATTGAATCATAGAGAAATTATCCTCCAACTTCTTATCTTGAATTTGCAACTTTTGTCCAATATCTTGCATTAATTCCTTCAACTCTCCTAGCTCACTAGATGATGTGGAAGCTTGAGGAGCTAGAGAAAGAGGTTGTAATGTGGAGGATGTGGGAATATGGGCTATTACTAGTTGATGATTTGGCATATTAGGGAAGAAAGAAATAGGAGGCCTTGGAGCTAGCTTACCTCCCTAGATCAAAATATTCTCTGCCCTTATGGAAATCTCATAAGCACCTGGTAGAGTATCCCCTCCCATAGATTGGATTGTAGTGCTAATATCATAGTCTAGGGCTCTTAGATAATGCAAGAAGACATTATCGAGGGTAGGCTTTACTAAAGTTGGCATTCTATCCCATGATTTTTGGAATCTATAATTGAAGTCAGTCATGTATTCATGGTAGGCTCATTTTATAGTGGTTAACTTCTTTAATAGTGAAAGGTAATCAGTTTTATCTTCAAAGTGCTTGCATAGGGCTTCTCCTAATCCATCCCAATCTGTTATAAAATTATGAGGCAATCCTCTATACCATTGAAGTGCTTTCCCTTTTAAAGAAGAAGCTAGAAGCCTAATTGCAACATCATTCTCAAATATACCATGAATATTACAAACATTTGAGACTTCTTGAATGTGCTCTATAGGAGAGATTGAGGTTTCACCAATGAAATTTGGTATACTTTTAAGAGCTGATACTAGTATTTCATGTATTTGAGCTAGCAACAAGGGACTTCCACCAAAGATGCCAAACAAATGAGCTCTAGCCATGTAAGCAAGTGATTTATTAATATGAGCAGATGGTAATCTAGGTTGAGATCTTGCAATAGGAGGAGTGGAAATTGATCTTGCAGATGTATGGATTTTTTCTATACTCCTATTTGGTGATAAGGACAATCTAGTCTTCCTTCTTTTAGGATTGGAAAACGAAAGCTCTTGATATTGGAAATTACCTCTAGAAGATGCCCTTGTTTCAGCTTTGGGCATGAATCATAGCAACCTTGGTTTGAAACTAGATATGAAAGGTATAGAATGTAGAGTGTAGAGTCACCAAGTTCTTTATGGAAATGAGCCCCTTGAAGGCTTAGAAAATTGAGACCAGCACTATTTCCTCAACATCATCTTGAAATTCTTCCTTTTGACGCTAGTAGACTTGAAATATTCTTAAATGAGTGTCCCATCGTGAGTGCCAAAAAATTGTTGACATGAAAGCTTGCACCCTGGTCTGAGGGAATACTTCTACAAAAACCTCCTGTAACATGGAAATAATCTCAAAAGTGTGGGACTTTGCAACTTGAGATTGAGTCTCTAGCTAAGGTCGACTTCCTTTACTATGCATGGGAAATGCTAAAAGCAATATAATGACAATCAAAAAATCTGATCTACCATTAAGAGTTGTTTCTTCTTTACTATTAGCATGTCAAGTTAGATGTATCAACATGTTAATAATATTCAACATTCATCCTATACCTTTCCTGCAATTCTATTGGACAAAGACCCTTCTCTTTTCTAGCTTGGATGAGTGAAACACCCCTATCATGATCAACTCAAGGTTCTATGATCCTATGATCATCAACCTGTCTTAACATTGGGCCCTCAAAATCTCTTTACAACCTTATGATTGCCATGATGCTACGATAAACCCTTTATCATTGTGTCTTCAGAAGACCTCTTTAGCTTCACCTCCAATCTTATGATAACCACAAATCATAATATCATAACCCCTCTAACCACCTCTCGCAACCATATGCTTCAACAATGTTATGATAGATGAATATGGTAACATTAGCAACTCTATTAATTAACTTCACAATCTTAGATTGGATCATAAGATCATAGCACGGAAACATGGTTGTAATATCATAGCTTTGACCTTTCACCTTTTATGATCTGAAGAAATGGGGCCTGCCAAGGACACCTATCGAGGCCTCACTATGTCACTATAACTAAAGTTTGATCATTTTCTCATAGTGACATAATGTGAGACACTGATCTCCTCCCATCTGATGGCCTAGAAACATGCAATCAACTTACTGACTATGCCAAAAATCCAAACCAATTAGAACTCGTCTGTGTGCCAACCTGTCTGATCTTGATCCACCTCATTAACATCCCATAAAGAAAACATGACCCACAAGCCATGTGGTAAGTGCTCGCAATGTTGCATAGATTAAAGTACTCACAAATTTCCATAATGACATGGCGAGGACCCCTAATCTTGGAAAGATCAATAGTTGGGAAGATGTATGATGTCCTCTATCATAACTAAGGAAGGAGGATCCACCATGCTACATGTCCATTTTTTTCTTTGTCACCTTCCATAAAACCTTTGTAAATTCATAAGGCAACAAGGAAAAAATTGCAAATCTAGGAAGATCTAACAACATGAAAAACATGACTCAAACTTGGCACTTAGTATAGACCACATATAACCAAAGTATTCTTGTGTGCTCTAATATTTGAATTTTCAAATATATGAATGTTAGGTTATGCTTAGGTCTTGAATTCAATTTTTTGGTAGGAAGAAAATTTTGGTTAACAAGACCCTCTACTTATACCCAACTAAGCCACAAGTTGGCCTAGAAAAATACAAATTAAATAAACCTTTACATCGAATACATGTTGAGCAACAAGTCAGCTTGCAAAAATTATTAAATATAAGATTCCTTATAAGGTTTATAATACCGATTACATTCACATAGGACAAATAACCAAGACTCAAATAGGTCCACACAAACTCCCATGACCACTTTAAATGAAAATCTCACACCACATGCATTAAATACTCCAATACCATTGACTGAATCCACAAGAACTTTGTTCAGCAAGCCCAAATAGTTGAGTGTCAATAGAAATCACAAGCATTGCTAAGATCCCACAAGCATTTCTAGGTTCCACAGGTGCCAAACAACCAACACATGTTGAGCACTGTAGAGAGTGTCAAGTAACATAGTGTAAGTTGAGCAACAGTATATGTCAAGCTCCTATAGTGACTAAACCCTGCAGACCAGCACTACACCTAGGAACAACCAAGAACCACTCATTTGGTGACTGAATCCTCAACTCCAATGCTAAAATCCCTCCAACATGTAGGATTGCTAACTACCCTAGGATGCTCCTACATCACATAGAGATGAAATAATAATTTTGAGAAGTTTCTCAAATGTATCTCTATAAATAGACATGAAATAATAATTTTGAGAAGTTTCTCAAATGTATCTCTATAAATAAACTATATGTGTTGACCTAGTCTAGGTGAAAGACATTAGCTTGTTAGTCCCTAGATTATTTAAGGTAAGGAATTAATGTTCGTGTTAGCCCCCTTTAATTAATTAATGTCTAAAAAAACAATTATAAACTTTGTAAGGTTTGATTTAAAAATTCAATTATTCTATATTAATTAATATTTTCTGATTGGTTTGACAATAATTTCCTGGGCTATATTCTAAATTTTTGGGAGTAGAAAATCTAAAAGTTCAATTGAAGTGTTCATACAAAGTTTCCAGAGCCCTCTATTTTCCTTCCATAGGCCAAAGTTTAAAAAATAATTGTTTTTACTTTTAATGCTTAGGTTTTATCATTTGATTTTTTTATGTTTGATTTATTTCTATTTTGAGTCAATTTGTTTCATTACTTTTTATTTATATTAATTAAATAATAAAATATATTATATTAATTATTATCATATATTATTTTTTATATTTTATATTTCAAATTTTATTAGTTACTTTAAGCAATGAAATGATTATTAAACATTTGTTTGTCTCATTTGTCTTTATTTTGTATAGAATCATTTAATATTTATACATAATTTATCTAATAAATATAAATAATATAGAATAATTAATATTAATTTATTTATTTATGATTTTTTCATTCATGTTATTTGTTCGTTCTGCACATAGTCTATTATACAATACAAATGTTAGCTAGTATATTTTTGTTTCAAAGAAATTCATTCTTTTTCCTATAATTGTGTACAATTGTTTAAAAAAAATTAGTTGAAATAATTATTTATATAAATTTATTCCAAAGATTTCTATATATAAATTTAGTTAATTTTAATTTTTTTTTTATGTTTTATGAATCAAAATCATGTACTCATACATCAAACAAATTTTTTTAATATATATGTCACACATGAAGGAAGATCCCAAATCTTGATGGCAGACATTGTATAAAGATCTAAAACTTTGATGTCAACTTCATAAAATATTTTAACTCAATGAAAATAGGTTTGAGCAAAAATCTATACAACTAAAACCAAAATATGACAAAAATTGATTAAAATATTTTATAACACAAAATGAATTACAAAAGATGTAATAAATATGGGAAAACAAAAATCATTATATTTTGACCATTAATTCATTTTTGGATGAAAGGGAGAGACTCTAGCTCAACAAGAGCTCTTGTTCAATAATGAAATCATGTACTACAAACAAAAACTCAATTTGGAATTGTTGATCTTCTTTGATACACATAATCATTCAATTTCAACCATTAAAAAATATTTAAAAGGTGTATGGACCAATTTTAGATTTGTGAAGAAATGATTTATTTTGAATTGTCCTAATAAAACAAAATGACTACTCTTCCACATCTAATATCCAAAATTATAGTCTCGTATGAACAATGAATACACCTAAATGTTGATTTTAGATGTACCAATAATTTCACCATTACTTAATTATTTTAGTTTACTATTTTGGAAATTTATTTAATTATTTGAGTTTTTTTGTCTTAATAATAGAGAGATCAAAAAAAATATATAACAAGAGATATCCTAGCAAGGCTAAGACTTAGCCTAAAAGAGTTCACAGAGCCATCAAAAGAAAAATTAGTTATAGTTCATAGATAAAAAAAGACTAATGTAGAATATCATTGTGATCATCAACCTAGGTAGTCCAACCCCCTGGGCCCTCCATCTAGACAATATTCTTCTTCTCTTGAATTTGAGCAAGAATGTTGATTTGATGATCAGTCACATTCTTGATCTTGTTGACCTCCTTAGTGAGCTTCCTCAAGGTTTCTTCAAAGTTGGCGAAGTTATCAAAACATGGCTTCTCCAGTCAAAGCCATCCTTCAACTCATAGACAAACATGGTGGAGTGGCTAGCTGGGAGAAATCTTCTAAGCTTCCTCCCCTCTAGTGTCATATTCATGTGCACTTGCGAGGAAATTTTAAAACATGTGATTTTTCAAAAGAACTTAGTGAGGGACCTGGGAGAATCTTGATACCTTTCTTCATTTCTACATTTCCAAATCTACCACAAAATTTTGGAAGATAACATGTTCCAAAAAATTATATTAGTATCTTTTTTAACACCACCAATATATCAAGTAATAATTTCAAAAATATTCACAAAGAAAGGGTAATTGATACCCAACATATGCCAAATACTTTTGGAAAAATAGAAATCAAAGAAGATATGTCTTCTTGTCTTAGGAAGACCACAAAATTTGTAGGCATTATTGTTAGTAGAATCTTTCCTCAAGAGGAGTCTGTCCAAAAGTAGAAGCCATTTGAAATATTTGATATTAGGCTCAATAGGAGATTTCCATAGTCTGTCAAGGTGTTTCTTCCACATATTATCATCTAACTCAATATACTAGAGTTTGTTGATATGATAAATAATGTCATTTTCGGCATCAATGACTTTGTAAATATTTTTGGCTTTAATTTTTTCCATAGTTGTACCATCTAGCCATTTGATCTTAAGAAATCTATGAGAATCAACATGGCTAACTATGGGCAAGTACTTACAAGCTTTGATGATCATGTTATAGGTCTTTTTTTCAGAAAGAGGAATATGATATTTAACATTGATATCCTCCCAGCTAATAAGCTTATCTCTCTCAAAAAGATAGATGAGTTGAGATATTCCCATATTATTCCAATGTTTAACAGAGCATCCTAGGGAGAGGGCAAGAGGTTTTCTAGCAAGATACAAGTTCCACCAAATAGATCTTTCACCATAAGAATTTCATGATCAAATAAGGTTTTATTAGTGATGTATTGCTTAACATTTTCCTAGGCTTTCCAAATAGTTTAAAAGACCAAAGAGCCTTTAACAATAATGGGAAAACCACCTTCTATGATATCACAAAAAGGGATTTTTTTTTTCAAGACTTACCCTTTTTAGGAATTCTTCTTTCAATATTTCTTCTAATAAGGACCTTCCAAGGTTCATCTCATTCTAGAGAGCTAAAGATCCATTTGGCAGCAAGGGTAGCCCCTTGAAGCTTAAGGTCTTTTAAACCTAAACCTCCAAGAAGTTTATTAGAGTGACACTAGTCCCATTTAACAATGTGCCTTTTCTTTTTACCTTTGTGATCATACCAAAGGAAGTTCCTAATGGGTTTATGAATTTCAAGAATTTGATAATCGTTAAATATCCAGGATGAGGAGTAGTAAACATTATAAGAAGATAGATTTTTTTGAAAAACTTGAACTCTTCTCGCAAGGGAGGGGTACTTGTTATGCCACTTACTAAGCTTTTTGAAAATCTTATCCTTAATCCAAGCCCACATATCTTAAAGGAGGGATCTATGGAAAGGGGGATACCTAGGTATCAAACATTTTTTGATGGCCTTGTCATTGGTAGTTAAATTTGCTAAACCACCCTGGGGGTTGATTAGACCAACCGAGGTAAATAGATTTAGCTTGAGAAATTTGAGAGCCCGACATAATATAAAATGCATTAAGTTTGGTTTCAAGAGCTTCAAAATTGGATTTAGTGGCATGTATTATTATTTTTTTTTCTATTTATTTAAAAAATAATTACTTGTAATCTTCACGTTAGCTCATTTTTTATTTCTATTTATTTAGCTTTTGATTTTTAAAATTGATTTAGGTTTTAGTTTTTAAATTATTTTAATTTATTTCTTATATTATTTTAGTTTTTTTCTATAAATATGATTTTTTAGTTTCTATAATTTATTTAGTCAATAGAATATTTGTTAGAGATGTTATTTTTTCGTTTTTGTTTTTGTATTTCTCTTATTAATTTTTCATAATAGAATTTTTTTATGGAGTTTTTATAAATGATAATTTTTTCATATTTGATAAATTGAATTGAAATAAATAATATTTATTAATCTATTAAAAAGATTTTAGTAAATATATGTTATTTAAACTAAAAATTATTAATAATATAATTTGTTCACATAAGATTATATTATAAAAAATAATTTTATTATCGAGCACCTATTGACTTATTGTTGCAAGCACAAAAGCATGTAACTGCTAGTATAATCTATATTTAATTCTCTAATTCAAAAATGTCATTTGTCTTTCATTGACTGATTCATGCTATAAATAGTTAGTTTAATTTCAAAAATGTTTAAACTCTTTTGTAAAGTGTTTGTCTAGTGAACTCATTAAATCAATTTTCAAGTTTATTGATTATTTATTTTATCAACTTGAATGGTATTTCTAATTGTACATATATCTTGTATTCTTAAATATTATTTCAAAATCATTCAATTTATTTTAATTTTTTCTTTTAAAATCAACTTAGTAAACATAAACTACAACAAGAACAAAAGCATATGTAATGCATCTCTTGTTTTTCTTTCCCATATATACTTTTTGCAGATTTTAAAATTCAAAATTCAAAAAATATCAATCAAGTGAATTGGGAAAGGCTAATTATAGCCATTATAGCTAAGTTTACATACTCTACACTCATAAATTGTATACTGGATAAGCCATTATAACTAAGTTTACATATTCTAAGCTCCTATATGGTACATCATATTTTGACAATTTCTTTAATTAGTTTTGAATGTGGCTTGAGTAGTTTTAGTCCATTGTTTTTGGCTTCTAGCCAGTTACAACGAATTCTATGCACACAAGATCAAAAGTGATTGGTTGAATTGACGTGTCATGCATATTCCCTATTTACTTGTTAAATATTATCTTTAACCACTTCAAAACTTGTACAATTGATCTAATACTAATACAAAAATGCTTCAATAAGAATGCACTATGAAGCCAAAGATTGGGCAAATAACTAAAAAACATTGTAGGCCAGATATTTTTTAGTGGACTTAAAATAAATGGAATCCAATGAATGAGTGTACTGGACCACTTGGTGTGGGGCATAGAAGAAACCTATGTAGCTCACCTAGAAAGTGCCTAGAGCTTGGGATGGCTCCCCTAGTTTCATGGAGGAATCTACAACACAAAACGATGATCTCGATTCTCTAGTATCAAAGAGTGGTGTGACAATAGATGTTGATGAGGTACATTTGTGTGAGCAAAACGTAGGAGGAAAACCTATTGAATTATGTTGTCCAGCTGTCAGTGGATGAGAGCTACATAAGCTTGTTCAATGATTATCAGATTTGTTAGTGCCAAGCATTTTAATTATCTTCCCATCCATTTGAATCACTCTGTAAGGGCCTGTTTGGTAATAGGAATACAAGTAGAATAGGCATATTTAAATTCTTAAAATTTTGAATTCTTTGTTTGGATCCACCAAATTAGAATTAGAATATGAAGTAAAATAGGAATACATATTCCAATTTTGGCCCAAAGTTGAGGTTTTTCAATTCCACCCAAATAGATGTTATTGGAATACGTATTCCTATGCCAATTTTATTTATTTTAGAAAACATAAATTTTGGGGTCCATGAATTCCCAATCAAATTTCGGCTGAACCAAATAGAGAATAAGAATATGTAGCCCCATTTTCTATTCCAGAATAGCTATTCATATTCCTCTATTCCTATTCCTGCAACTAAATAGGTCCTAAGTTCTAACAAAGGGAATATTAGGAAGAAGGTTAGTCACATGGTTGTAATATTGTACCTTGTAATAGGGCACATGAATCCCATGTTGCATTTCTTAAAGAGTTTGGCAATGAGTGGTTTGATCGTCACCTTCATCAGTTTTAGACATCCCATTCAGTAGCATTGTGGTCATATGCCTAGAGCAGATCAAAGAGCTAGGTTTGGGGATGTAATAGAGTGGTCGAAACTTCCTTTAGGTGATTCGAACTCCCCCAAGACACGGT